>PISX010012286.1:0-61338 GCA_004024625.1 Mellivora capensis | reverse complement strand
CTCTAGGAGCTTTCATTCTAGTGTTGGGGTGCAGACAGATGGACATGAAGCCAAACAAATTCTGTCAGGTCAGAAATTGAGACATGATCTGGACAAACAGCCGGGATACTGGAAAAGAGTTGCATTTTAAAATATCACCGTGCTGAGACCATGGTACGAAACGGAGACGATCTTAGTAATATGGTGAGAAAAAATGTTGAGAGTTTTAATGGAAATGAGACCATGTAAAACCAGTTGGTATGTGAGGAACTGGAACAGAGGCCCACATGTGGTCCCAGGCAAGATGTATCCTCAGCAGAGATCTGAGAGGACCATGAGCCTTTAGGTTGGGCTGATGAGTCAAAGTCTTTCCCTGCATGAACCTGCAGTTCCCTGCATGAACTCTCTGAAGAGTGGGAGAGGTGGCTGCTTTTTCAAATGCCAAAATCTTAACAAAAGATCACAAGCCATAGAAATAACAAAACATGGCTCATTCAAAGGAACAAAATCTCTAAAAATCAATCTTTAAAAAATGCAGACCTCTGACTTGATGGCGAATTTACCACAAGGGTCTTAAGTATGCTCAGTGAGCTAAATGAACATGGACAAATACATATTTTCTCTTCCTGGTGATTTAATAGCATTTTCTTTTCTCTAGCTTACTTTATTGTAAGAATACAGTATAGAATATATATAATGCAAAATGTGTTTTAGTTGGCTATGTTGTTGGTAAGGCTTCTGGTCAACAATAGGCTATTAGAAGTTTGTTTTTTTTTTTTTAAAGATTTTATTTATTTATTTGACAGAGATCACAAGTAGGCAGAGAGGCAGGCAGAGAGAGGGAGAAGCAGGTTCCCTGCTGAGCAGAGAGCCCGATGCGGGACTCTACCCCAGGACTCTGGGATCATGACCTGAGCCGAAGGCAGAGGCTTTAACCCACTGAGCCACCCAGGTGCCCAGGAGTTAAGTTTTGAGGGAGTCAAAAGTTATATGTGACTACATGGGGTAGGGGTTGTGGTCAGCATGTCTAAGCCACATGTCACATTGTTCAAGGGTAAACTATATAATGAATTATCAAAAGTCAAAGAGAACCTTAAAGGCAGCAAGAGGACAGCAATACACAAAATTCTCAAAAAATACCAACTAGAATTCAATAGTACTGTAAAGGATTATGCAGGATGGCTAGGGGAGATGTATTCCTAGAATGCAAGAATGGTTCAATATAAGAAAATCAGTGTAATATACCATATATACAGAATGATGGAGGAAAAACCAGTAGGATCATCAAAGTACAGAAAAAAGCATCTGACAAAATTCAACAGCTTCACAATGAAAACATTCAACAAACTATTAATAGAAAACATTGAACGAAACGAAGGCTGTAGATGGAAAGTCCACAGCTAACATACTCAGTGGTGAAAGACTGAAAGCTCTTTCTCTAAGATCAGGAACAAGACTTCACTGCCTACTTTCACCCTTCTATTCAACAAAATACTGGAATTGCTAGCCACAGCAGCTAACGGCAAGCAAAGGAAATGAAGGCATCCATACCAGAAAGGAAGAGGTAATATAAGCTCTGATCACAAACAGCATGGTCTGTTATGTAGAAAGTCCTAAGATTCCACTAAACAAAAGAAAAAAAAAATGAGGTAAACTCCGCAAAGCTGCAAATTCAAAATCAACACACAAAAATCAGTTATGTTTCTATATGCTAATACTAACCATTCAAAAGGAAATTAACAAAACAATTCTGTTTATAATAGTATCAAGACAAATAAAATACCTAGGAATAATTTAACCAAGACAAAGACTTGTGCATTGAAAACTATAAAACATTACTGAAAGAAATTGTAGACACAGAAGAGGGAAAGGCATCCTGTGTTTATGGATTTTAAGACTTAATATTGTTAAGATGTCAGTACTATACAAGGTGATCTATGGATTCAATGCTATCTATCAAAATCCCAATGGCATTTATTCATAAATAAGCATACCCATCCTAATATTCATATGGAATCTCAAGAGACCCTAAAGAGCCAGTCTTGAAAAGGGACAAACTGGAGGTCTCATACTTGATTTCAGAACTTACTGTGGTACTTAAGTCCATGGGGGACTGGCATATACAGCCAGAGAATCCAGTAGAATAGAACAGAGATTCCAAATATAACTCTTCATGAGTTATTCAGGGATATTCAACAACGATGCCAAGACTACTCAACAGATTAGGCCAGTCTTTTCAAAAAATGCTGCTGGAAAATTGAATATAAACATGCAAAAGAATAAGGCTGGATCTTATAGTCTGTTTGGGCTACTATAATGAAATGCCACAGATTGGATAGCTTATAAACAACAGAAATTTCCTTCTCACAGTTCTGGAGGCTGGGAAGCTCAAGGTTATAGTGCCAGCATGGCTGTTTCTGACAGTGGCCCTCTTTCTAGCTTAGAGCCAGTGCCTTCTTGCTGTATCCTCACATGGTGAAAGGGCACAAGAGATCTCTCTGGAGTCTCTAAGAGCACTAATTCTATTTATGAGGGCTCTGCCCTCCTGACTTGAGCACTTCCCAAAGGCTCCACCTACTAATACCATCAAACAGGGCATTTTCAAGATATTGTGCGGGGGCGGGGTGTGTGTGCGTGTGCACACTCAGACCATAGCAGATCTTTACACAATATACCAAAATCAAAGTGGATTAAAGATGTATATTTAAGACCTCAAACTACAGGGCAGGGAATGCGTGGGTGGCTTAGTCTAAGGTTAAGCGTCTGCCTTCAGCTCGTGATCTGGGGGTCCTGGGATCGAGTCCCACATTGGGCTCCTTGCTCTGTGGGGAGCCTGCCCTCTGCCTTTCACTCTCCCTGCTTGTGCTTTCTTTCTCTCTCTGACAAATGAATGGAATCTTTAAAAAACAAAAAAAGACCACAAACTACACAACTTTTGAAAAAAACATTGGGGCGCCTGGGTGGCTCAGTCATTAAGCAGCTGCCTTCAGCTCAGGTTGTGATCCCAGGATCCTGGGATGGAGCCCCAAGTCAGGCTTCCTGCTCAGCAGAGTCTCCTTTTCCCTCTGCCTCTGCTACTCCTCTTGCTTGTGCTTGCTCACACGTACGCTCTGACAAATTACATAAAATCTTTTCAAAAAAATGTCTAACCTTGGTGATGACAGAGTAACTACTTTTAAAGCATCTTTGCTTCTTAGCATGATGAAGCCCTAGAGTTTAGCAAAATGAGTGCTTGACAAGCTGCAGTTAAAACCCTAGGTCAAGTTTCCCTATGAATGTTTACCCTTGCTGCAGTCTCAGCGCTGACTAGCGACTTGACCTCTCATGTCCTAGGGGATGAGACATGGGAGGCGGGATCATTTGAGGATGGGTTTATTAAGTATGTGCAACTGCCCTAAACATACTTCTGGTCTCACAGGAGCTGAAACCCTCCATCACTGCCTACTGATTCCTTGCCCTGTCCAGCTGCAGCCCACCACAAGTATTTCATCTGTTCATCTTTCTTGGTTCAGAAAAATTGTGGTAAAACACACAAACTCAAAGGCAACCATCCTAACCATTTTTAAGTGTACAATTCAGGAATGTTACATACTTCCTCATTATTGTACGAAGAAGATCTCCAGAACTTCTTCGTCTTGCAAAATGGAAATTCTCTACCCCATTAAACTATAGCTCTCCATTTCTCCCTCCCGCCCAGACGCTGGAAACCCTTCTCCTTCCTTTGCCTATGAACTCTACTAGGTACCTCACATCAGCAAGATCAAACCGTATTTATCTTTTCGTTACTGGCTTCATTAACCCCAATATCTTTTCTCAAAGTTCATTCATGTCGTAGCAGCTGTCAGAATTTCCTTCCTTCAAAAGGTTGAATAATCCATCTACTTCATGTACATACCACATTTGCATCTCTCCCACCTCTTGACTGTGAATAATGCAGGGGTGGACAGATACCTCTGTGAGACCCTGCTCTCAGTTCCCTGGGACAGTAACCTACAAGTGAGATTGATGGATGGTATGGTATTTTTTTGAGCAACCTTCAGAGCACAGTGTTCCCATTTCTTCACCTCGTCACAAGAACTTTTTCTTTTTTAAATATCCATCTTAATGGTTGTCAGGTGATAGGGCGTCATGATTTTGATTTGCATTTCCCTCATGATTGATGCTGAGCATTTTGTCATGCACTTATTGGCCATTTATCTTTTTTGGAGAGCTGTCTTTTAGGTACTTTGCCCATTTTTAAATTGTCTTTGTTGCAGTTGAACGAGGTATCTTTTATTCAATAAATATAAAGCTTTAAAAATACTATGTATTCCCAATATACACTTCAAGTGTGAACATACACTGAGGATGAGTGTCTTAGCCACGCTGACACTGTGTCTGCTGAGTGACACCCCCACGAATCCCTGAAACATAGCCTGCCCCATCTTCCCTTGCTTGGCAAGCTCTTCTGTGCCTTTGTGTTTAGGCCCCTTCCCTCTCATGGGGTCTTCCTCACATTCTTCTTGCTACAAGTGTGTCTCCTTCTAGTTTTCCACTCCTAGTATGTTTTAACTTAGGAAACAAGGAAGTGCTCGGTCTCACCAAGTCAAAAATAGAACTTCAGTGCGTTTGCTACATAGAATTGATTTTAGTTTTGGGAGCATCTGGATTTTATTTTGAATAGTTGCAGTTGTTAGATAAATGACCACAGATAAAGGAGGTGTGGGACAGTTAAGACTCTACTGGGCCAAGAAATGAAATTCCGAAAGAGAAGATGAAATGGAACAATTAAGGTACAGAACTACGGAAGTGTGAGGAGGGGAAAGAGGCAGGGAGAGAGCGGGGGATCATAATAATCCAGCCTACAGTTTGCCAGGTGGCTGGGTACTGCCAGAGGATTACATGTGGATTAATTCACTTCATCCTCAGAGCAGCAGTAAACATGAGATAGGTTATTGTTGGTAACCTGTTTAAGAGAACACAAGGAATATATAGCTAATACAGAATATATTAGTTCTCTGTTGCTGTAAATCATCACAAACTCAGTGGCTCAAAACAGCACAAGTTCAGTGGGTCAGAAATTTGGGCCCAGGTTGGCTGGGTCGTCTACTCAGGGTCTCACAAGTCGGAAGTTCAAAGTGTCAGCTGGGCTGTGCTCTAAGCTGGAGGCTTCATGAGGGAAGCAGCCACTTCCAAACTCACTGAGATTTTGGTAGAATTCATTCTCTAAGGAACGGCTGGCTCCACCTTGCTGGCTGTTGGCTGAAGACATGTCTGCACCTTCACATTCACCGCAGGATTATTTGCAATTGCCAAGATTTGAAGACAACCGTCTGCTGATGACCGGATAAGCAAAATGCGGTATGTATGCACACAGTATTATTCAGCCTTAAAGAAGAAAATAGAAATCTAGCCTTTCGCGACAACGTGGACAAACCTGAAGAACATCATGCTAAGTGAAGTAAGCCGCACACAGATAAGACAGCTATCATGTGATCTCCCTTGTATGTGGAAGGCAGTGGTTGCCAGAGGTTGAAGGGGAAGGGTGGGAAGATGTTGTTCAAAAGGTACAAGGATTTATGCAGGATAAGTAAGTTCTGGAGTGATTCTGTACAACATATTGACTATAGTCAGTATTAATAGATGGCATACATGAAGTGGGCCAAGGTAGCTGATTTTAAGTGTTCTTACCACATGCAAATTTTAAGTCTGTGAAGTAATGGATACATTCCCTAGCTTAATTGCGGTAACCGTTTCACAGTGTGTACATACATCACATCATCATGTTGTACCCCGTAAGCCGCCATACACTAAAGGTTTATGCCCCAACCCCTATTCATGTGTTGAAATCCGAATCTGTAAATGTGAGGTGAGGGTATTAGGAAGCGAGGGCTGTGGCAGGTAATTAGGTGAAGAGTGTGAAGCCCTGATGAATGGGATGACTACCCGTATAAAAGAAGCCCTTCTCTGTGAAGACACAACAGGAAGGCACCATCCATGAACCAGGACACAGGCCCTCAAAGAACAGTGAATCTGCTGGCACCTTGACCTAGAACTTCCCAGCATTCACACTGTGAGAAATAAATTCTGCTTTTTATAAGCCACCCAGCCTATGGTATTTTTGATACAGCAGCCCAAATGGACTAAGACAACTCAAATATATACAATTTCTAATTGTCAAATCTCTCTAAGTGGGATGGGGGAACCCCCAAACACATCAGACCCTTAAAAACATAAATCTTATATGAAATATATTAAAGCTCTTAAAGCAAAACAACGAAACCAAAGCAGTAGAAAATCTAAATAAATGAAGAAATACACTGGGCTAATAGACTAGAAGACTAAATTTTACAGAAATGTTAATTTCCTTCAAATTATATATGTTTAAGAAAATCCCATTCAAAATTGCAATTGTGTGTGTGTGTAAGTTGATAAGCTGGTCATTAATTATCTGGAAATACAAATGATATGAGAACAACTAATATATTCTTTTTCTTTTTTAAGATTTTATTTATTTATTTGACAGACAGAGATCACAAGTAGGCAGAGAGGCAGGCAGAGAGAGAGGAGGAAGCAGGCTCCCTGCTGAGCAGAGAGCCCGATGCGGGGCTCGATCCCAGGACCCTGAGACCATGACCTGAGCCGAAGGCAGAGGCTTTAACCCTCTGAGCCACCCAGGCACCCCTATATTCTTGAAAAATAAGAGGGTCAACCACTTTCTCTACCAGGTATCAGTATTTAATGTAATGCTAGAGCATTTAAAACAATGTGGTATTAAGGAATGGAAGGAAAGGCTAATATAAAGTATACAGACCCCGGAATAAATTCACACATACTATGACTCACATCAGCGATGGCACCACAGGGCAGTGGAACAAAGGACTTATCTTTTCAACAAGTGGTCCAGGAACAATCAATGGGTGGGAGACTAGACCTTACACTATACATAAAATTCTATTCTAGATATATTGTAGAGCTACATTTAGGAGGCATAACATTGAAGTATTTCAAAGATAACACAAATATGTTAATGAATGTGGAAGAGGAAAACCCTTCTTAGATCACAAAGAAAGCACTGACCATAAAGGAAAGGAGTAATTTCTCTAGTTTAAAATTAAGAACTTCCCTTCTTCATTACGACCACACATGCCGAGTGGGAAAAGTTATTTGCCACAGATATAAGTGACAAAAGAGTCATATCCAGAATGCATAAAAAATGTCTACAAATTGATAAAAATGGAAAAGACTAAAAAAGGTACTTCATAAAAGCAGAAATCAAATGACCCACATAAATATGAAAAGGAGCTCAACGCCACTAATAACCAGGGAAATGAGAACTAAAACCATAATAAAATACCATTACTTATCTACCAAAATAAAAAACACCAAAAATACCAGGTGGTGTCAGAATGAGATGGACAACTGCCAGGAGCCTATGGAGTAGGCAACTGCTCAGTGTAGACCACAGAAGTCAGACTGGTTCTTGTGTTTATTACCTGCTTTTCATTCCTGTTCAGAGCTGGGCCATTTATGTTTTCTGGAAGATTTCCCTTAGTAGCCCTAGAAAAGACCAGCACTCATTAAATATACCAGATCCTATGTCCAAATGCACAAACAATGTATACGGAAATAGCTGTATCCACACTGTCTACTATTGAGTGTCCAAACTTTATTCAACTACAACCTGTCTAAAATTCTTTATTTGCTGGTTGGAAATGTTTTCATTTCATAACCTCCGTGAAGGGGAACTCTCAAAAAATTTCACTGCAGAATGTAGAGATATCTGGAAAGATGGCCAAGAAATTATAGGCACCTGGGTGGTTCGGTGGGTATCTTGGGGTTCTGGGATCAAGCTCCATGGCAGGGTCCCTGCTCAGTGCATATAGTTCCCTCCCTATACTTCTCCCTGTGCCCCTTTCCTCCCTCTTCCCCTGCTCAAGCACTCTCTTTCTCTAATAAATAAAATCTTACTCCCCACAAATTACCTTGCCCTAACCTTTCTAAAGACAAAGACCACAAGGGACACGTGGTAGTGTGGCGCCATCTTGCGGCTCCAACGTATTTTACCACAGCTCCCCATTGTTCTTGCAAAGGAAAGGGGTTTCTGCCCATGATCATCTGCCACCACAGTCCAAGCAGAGCACTGCAGAGCTAACACTTCCACGTCATCAATCCTAAACCTATGTAGTTTTTCATAAAACTACAGCAACTTTCCATATTTAATGGACAACTTCCCCTCTTTTATGTAATATTTAAGTCTTGCCTGTTCTCCTACTGAATGCTCTTTTTTTGTGCACATGGAAGTAGCCCTAGTATGACCCACATCCTTTGAAAGGTTTATGAATTACATTGTATTTTCCAATTCTGTGGACTTCTCTTTTCTTAAATGGTATTTTAGAATAAACCTGTCATTTCTTTTAGAGTTGTCTTAACGAGGATCTTATTTAAAAATATCCTTCCCGCTTTGGAGATTTTGTTAAGATCAGCAGTATTTCTTCTGTAAGCATTTGGTACAACTTCTCCCCCCAATCCCTCCCCCGCCCCCGCAAAGATTTTTATTTACTTGAGAGAGAAAGAGGGCATGCGTGAGTGTGCACGCGCAGGAGTGGGGGGGGGAGGTCAGAGGGAGAAACAGACTCCCCGCTGAGCATGGAGCCTGATGTGGGACTCCATCCCAGGACTCCAGGATCATGTCCTGGGCCGAAGGCAGTAGCCCAACCAACCAAGCTACCCACTTGCCCCTGGTACAACTCCTTGATAAAGCCATCCAGGCCTTCAGTTTTGAGGGAAGGCTTGTAAAGTGAGGTTCCACTCCTTTAATAGCTGTAGGACTACTGAATTTTCCTTCTTGTTACAGTTTTGCAAAGTTGTGGTTTTTTTCTGTGAACTTATTTCACCTAATTTTAGTTACTAAAAGTGTCTAATGTCTTCAGTGACATTAATCATAATCATTCTTTCTCACTCCTAATGATAGTTTTGCTATTTTTCTTTTTTCTTGGTTATTCCAAGAGATTAGCAATTTTATTTATTAGTCTTGTTAAAGAACTCGGTGCCTTCTTGATTCTTTTTTGGGCCATCTTATTTATTTCATTATCTTGTTACTAATTTTTCATTATTTCCTTCCATTTATTTAAATTTAATTTGCTCTTACTATTCTAGTTTCTTGAGAAGAATGTTTAATTCATTTTTAGCCTTTCTACATTTTCAATATATGTATTTAGGGCTATAAACGTCCCCTGTAAGTATGGCTTTAACCTCAAACCAAAAGGTGTTTTTTTTTTTAAAAGATTTTATTTATTTATTTGACAGACAAAGATTACAAAGTAGGCAAGCAGAGAGAGAGAAGAGGAAGCAGGCTCTTCATGGAGCAGAGAGCCCAACGTGGGGTTCGATCCCAGGACCCTGGGATCGTGATCTGAGCCGAAAGCAGAGGCTTTATTTAACCCACTGAGCCAACCAGGTGCCCAAAACCAAAAGGTTTTAATACTCAATTCCATTCAGTTAAAAAACCTTTCTACTTTCCATTGGGTTAGTGGGGGAAATATTTCTTAACTTCCAATTTTTATAGTTCTTGTTACTAATTTCTTGTTTTATTCTGTACAGAGAAACTTCTCTACACAAGTTCAACTTTTTGCAATTTGTTAGTTTCTTTATGGCTTAACAGAGCCAACTTTGATCAATGCTCATGTTCACCTAGAAATAATATATACTTTGAAGTTAATGATTAAGTGTTCTGGAGTCCATTGGATTATTAATTTTGTTAATTCTGTTGTTCTTATCTTTTATATACTCACCAATTTTTTTTTTTTTTTTTTTTTTTTTTTTTTTTTTTTTTTTTTTTTTTTTTTTTTTTTTTTTTTTTTTTTTTTTTTTTTTTTTTTTTTTTTTTTTTTTTTTTTTGGTGGGGGAAGGGTATGTGTGTGTCTGCTTGTTACTTACTGAGAGTTATCTTCAAGTTTTATATGTGGACTTCCACTTCTGCTCAAAAGGCACTAACTGGCACTTTAACCTCATGCCTCTAGTGACTAAAAAACTACAAAAAAACATATAAAACAATGCCATTTAAGACACTGGACATCAAACACTGAAGGACATTAAACTTTGAAAGCACAAGAAATAAGACCTGAACCTTACCACTGCCCCAGTTTACCACCTGAAGAAAATTTCCAGGCCATGATGCAAGGAAGGGTAAACTGGGTAGGAGCTCCTTAGTGTTCCAGAGCCGAAGAGACAGGTGAGAGTCCAGAGAGGTGCAAGTGGCTAGAGTTCAATCTTCCAGAAACTTTGACAACAGAGAGGATACTTACCAGTTCTTTCCATGAGTCCAGTTTAACATCAATACCAAAACCTAAAAAGGGTATTACAAGAAAGGGATATTACAGACCATCTTTCTCTTGGACATAGATGTAACATCTAAATGAAATACTGCAAAATAAATCCAGAAATATGTAAAAATTACCTATCATAACCAAGTGGTGTTTATTCTAGCAAAGAGAAAGGTGAAGTGGGGAGGAGTGGAGCAGGATGTGGCTGACACTAGGAAATCTATCATTAACAACACTTTTGGATGCAAGAAAAATAATTCTATCATCTCAATAGATTCAAGAAAAGCATTTGATAATTCGATCAATCACACATCTGCTTATCAAATTCTAAATAAAACATCTTTAAATTCATAAAGAATACTTACAAAAACCCTATAGCAATCATTACGATCGATGGTGAATAGGGAGATTTTTCCCCCTTAGATGAGGAACAAAAGAAAGGTGTATTTCACCCTGACCACTTCTATTCAACATGGTACTAACTAGCACTGTGACCAGGGCAAGGAGGTGAGAGACAAAACGCAAAATGACTGGACATAAATAAAAGTCATTATGACAACATGATAGGAGTATCTAGAAAAACCCAAAAGAAACCTAGAATAAACAAATTAAGATTGCTAGACACAAGGTCATTATAAAACTATGTTTCAATACTCTAGCATACATTTTAAAAAAGAACTTAAAAAGATACTTCACCCAAGAGATAGCCAAATGGCCAATAAGTATTCAAAAAGATCTTACTCTCGTTATCAGCCATTGTGGAAATTAAAAGGAAAACCACAGTAGGGTACTGGTACACATCCGTCACAATGCCTGAAATGAGAAAAATGGAAAACATTATGTTTGGCAAGACTGTTAGAAGTGTCCCTTCTACACCAGAAAAACGATAGGCTTACTAGGCTGCCGCAGGGGATGCTTCTGGAGTGGCTAATTCGTGTCTCCGAGTTTATCAGATGCTTCTGGGGGTGGGAGGAGGTGGTCCACACGTTCCTTGTGGACTAGCATATCCTTCAGTTACCGGTCCTGGGTCATGAACATCAGACAAATAGAGTACGTGTAGTCGTTTCCCCGGGCTACTGTAACAGATCAGCAGGACTCAGGTGTCCTATTTAAAACAGGCCAGAAGTCCAAATCAGGGTATCATCCAGAGGTGTAGAGAAGAATCTCCGCTCTTCCAGTTCCTGGAGGCCGCTGGCATTCTTTCACTTGTGGGTTCACCTTTCTGCTGTCTCCACATCGCCTCATTAGGTCCGTTTTATCTTCCTTCCTCTCCCTCAGAAAGACTCGTGTCTTGGCATATTGGGCTCATCCAGATAATCCAATGTAATCTCATCTCAAGATGCTTCATTACATCGGCAAAGACCCTTCTCTCAAATACAGTAACATTTACAAATTCCAGGGATTAGGGCTAGATGTTTTTAGGTAGCCAACACTCAACCTACTGTATTTGTGTGTAGTGTTTCTAAGTAAAGGAATGAACCAGGGACACTTGTGCAAAGATGGTCAGGGGAAGGAATGACTGGGGAAAATCTGGTGTGTGTGGTGAGAGGGGGTTAACTGGGAGGAGGGAGAAGCCTTATTATCATGGGAATATTCCCTAGGTACAGACTGAAGACTGGGAAAATTTCAGGAAGGAATGCTAGAGCAAAATTTCTTCCTTCTTTGGAGGTTCTCAGATCTGATCCCCTGATACAAACTGCTGCATTTCTTGCCTCACAAGAGGAGTGCTGTGGCAGACTAAGCCAGGTGCCCATTCAATGTCAATTCCTTCCTTCTTCACTGAAAGGAATCCAACTTTAATTTGGGGCCATCAATGGCTCAGCTAAGGAGTTCACTTCCCAAGTTTCTTGCAGCTGCTGGTCATGGGACCCACTTCTGACTAGTGAGATAAAAGCAGAAATACCAAGTGCATCTCTGGGAAAGCTGCTGTTTTCACTATAAAAAGGGACACGCTTTTGCACCTTTACCTCTCTGCCCTTCCTGTTATGTACAGGTGATGTCGAGCAGTGTAAATGCCAGGCCCTGAGTCCCAGAGAGCCCCATTTACTTACCCCATTAGCCCTGGGCTTTCCTGTTCTAAGAGAGAAACAAGCCAAATGGGGATTAACCACTGTTATTTGGTTTTTCATCAAACACCCTTTTTAAAACCCCAAAAAGAGACAGGTATTTTCGAGACAACACCAAGTCAACAATAATTAGATCACACCAATTTCTCTGCGGACCTAAAAAATAAGGCCTTCACACCAGTGCTAGCCCCACAATGGCCGCCTTGAGTGACTGGGTGTCATTATCTATGTATGAAATAAAGAGCAGAGAAGTTTAATGTAGATTCTTTATTGATTCCACCAATGTATTAGTAGATATGATAATAAATGGACTTTTACATTCTCTTAACCAAAAATATAACAAATATTTACACTCAGTAAAAATACAAAAAGCATACAGAGGCACTGTCTTTCTAAAAGACATAAGTTTAAGAGGTATCAAAAAATAGGAGACAAACATTGCTCGTTACAGGATACTTTACAATCACTGAATTGTGCAGTATAATTGCATTTAATTATTAGAACTGTGCAGTTTTGTCTTTTTCTGATAAGCTCACGTTTCATTTTAAAAGATCAAATACAACTGCATTCTGTGTATCAAAAATAAAGCAGCCTTAAAAAAGCACAACAAAAGCTTAAAGATGAACTGGGGTTCAAGTTTAAATTTGAAAATGTACTGTGACACTTTTGAAGATTCATCCCTCTGTTCTAGCCTTTAAGGTAATGCTAAAGGGATACATCTACTTTAATATCACATTTTTGGAAACAAAATATATCAGAATAACAATCATCATCATTGTTTTAAATATACAAGGAAATTCTTTCTCCTCTCTTTTCATAGGGAAGAGAACACTTCATAAAAATTAGGTTTGTTCTCGGAAATCCTCATGATTACCGCCACACTTCCGGCCTGGGAGACGCTCAGGTTATACCAATGACCACAGTATGACTTACCACCCTCACGAGAAACCAGTTAATAAGCCTTATTATTCTAACGATCAGATTCAAAGTAATCATTTGGAGGAAGAATCTACTACTTAAAATAAATCTTTAGGGAAGTTATATAGCAGATTTACTAATTGACCAAATCTTTCATTCTGAACAAACTGTTCTGTTGAAACTTATTTGGCAAAACTTTGCCCTATGGATTTACTGCTTCAGGAAGTCCTGACAGATTCGGAGCTGAAGGGAGGTGAGGGCACTTGTGTCTTCATTAAAGTTACAAATTTATAAAATAAAAACAAAAACAAAAATGGGGGTTTAGAATTGGAGCAAATACAGGTTAAGGCTTCCCTTGTTTTAGTCATGTAACTAAGAGAAGGCAGAAATGTATCCTAAATTAGAATTAAAATATAAAAATCACAACGCCATGAATTTTTAGGGGATACACACATCAAAACACAATGCATTTGGCTTTAGTTCCTGATCACTGTGATCAGCTGACCCCAACACTTACAGGTGGAGCTAGATGAAAACAAAGGCAGCTACAAGGTGCAGTCAAAATTACAGCCTCTGACTCTCTGCAAGATATTCTCAACACCATTAAGGATGAAGACAGGTAAGGCTCCCGATTGATTTCAAACACCTGCAAACAGACAGATAAGGTGCAAACAGCACATTTTTTCTGGGGTAACAGATATAAAATAATAAGAATACATAACCAAACTTGACACAAAGAGAACTATAACAGAAGTATGTTTCGTTTTCTTTTGTTTTGCTCTGGACATGAAAACACTATTACATAAATCAATGAAGGGACATTTTCTGTGATCAGAGGACCAGTGTTCTTAGGTTAAATCATGACCGTGTGACTTTCAAACCAGGATTTTTGATCCAGGCCACTTCCCATGTCAATGGAACAAGAAAGCTACAGAGTCAATTAGCCTCTTTCTAACACACTTGGCAGGTAGATTTTTAAGGCTTTAAGTTTCAAATTCATGGGGTTTTTTTGCACAAAGCAATTTTTCAGATAAGCTATTTTTCCTAAAATGAAGAGACAGTCATTTTGAAGGAAAACATAGACTACTCCCATTGACCACTTTGGAAATGAATTATGATTTCAAAATGAAGGGGATGGGGGGATGGGGAGGTAAGGTGTGCGCTTAGGTGGCTCAGTCGGCAGAGCACGTGACTCTATCTCAGGGTCACAAATTCAAGCCCCATGCAGGCCGTGGAGCCTACTATTTAAACAAACAAACAAACAAACAAACAAAAACTGAAGGGGACTGCGAGAAAGTGAGAGAGGGAAGAGATACTTGGGAAAAATGAGAACAAACTCTTAAAGGAAATCACAAACGAGCTAAATCCTATAAATTCACATATGGACAACCACTCAGAAGTAAACCCATTTTGGCTCCAAGTTAATCTGGGTAGTGCACATGAATGGCTTTGGCTTTTTTTCCTTTTTCTTGCTTTTTTTTCTTTTTTTGGTAGTCATCACAGAAGTTTATTAAGCTCTCACTTACATTTACATTAAAAAAGAAATGATTAAATTTAAACTTAAGATACAGAAAACACTGTATTTAATTAGTAAAATTTGGAAAGTCTAGATCATCCAGTAAACAGTCACTGAAATTTTAATTAAATTAAATTAAAGGAGTGGCACTAGGAGTGCCATGCCCAATAGGCTATTAAAAATATGTATCTTTTTCCTCTCAAGGGCTAAACTGAGACAGAAAGAGAATCATTTCCACAATTCTAGCTCCTTTGTCCCCCTAAAATTTCAACCACTTATCACCTCAGTGTGCTCATGAGCTTTCTTGCAGGCAGCTGGGGGCTGCAGCGTTGGTCAGGGTTGAACACAGCCTCATGCTGAGATGGGGTGCAGGGGCGGCTGCAGAACATACATGCAGCTGAATTCATCTCCATGGTTACAGACCAATGATTACATTTCCTTTGGAAAGAAGAACTCCACATTTGAGCAGTCAAAAATTTTTGTTTTGGATTTCTGTAGAACTCTACTGAACCCATTCTCTACTTAATGGATTTATACTTTTAGTTAGATGCAGCATGACTTTCACTTCAGAAGGGATTGGTATACATTTTCTTTTGAGAAAAAATTTCATTCTTTGGAGATGAAGGTGGCTACCCCCCAGTCACAGCCTCCCTGTCCCAAAGGACTGACAAGAAACCCCGTGGCAGCTTCAGCTGGCCTTCTAAATCAGCCGAGGGCGGTATCTTCCTAACACCTCACCCACAAAGGGCTTCCTATCCCACTCAAATGGAGACCCTGCATTGCCCTGGAGTTACAGATCAAGTTCATCTCTGTCTAGATTAAGAATATCATCTGGTAAAGATGACTTCAGTTTGATCAGACCAGAGACAGTTTTATGACCTCAAACCTAAACATCTGCTAATGACAGCTCCCCAAAACAAAGAAAACCACAAAACTTCAAATAATAAGTTACTTTTCAAATGCACAAGAATATCCTTGGTAATGGCAGACATTTTGAATTTG
Organism: Mellivora capensis; assembly: GCA_004024625.1. Classification (NCBI taxonomy): domain Eukaryota; kingdom Metazoa; phylum Chordata; class Mammalia; order Carnivora; family Mustelidae; genus Mellivora; species Mellivora capensis. Next base: position 45,553 of record PISX010012286.1, on the reverse strand, counting down.
TCCGTTAACCCAAGCTATGGCTTGGAAATAATACTAAACTACTATCTTAAAAATAAGTTGGTTTAAGAAAAATGTATACTGATATACATAGGGAGGACTCCCAAGTTTGCATCTGTTCTAGTAACTGTGGTCCCAAGGCAGGTCTGGTATGCGAAGTAAAGACTGTTTTCCAGGCACAACATCCATAGCTGAGGAAACTGCATCTGCAAGGATTCCATAAAAGGAAGCATGATTCAGGGCTAGGTCATCGCTCAGAGCACAGGGAACGAGACCTCTGGGTTAGCAGCAGCAGCAGCAAGCTGTTCATTGGCAACAACGGCCTGCGGAATCATGAGGTGGTTCTGCCCACTCCTTCCTCGACGGCTTCTGGTAAACTTCCAATGGGTCCTCCAAAGGCTACACTGCTGAGACCTGTTCATTTTCTGAAAATAGTAGAGACACCATTAAGTGGTAGATGAGGCATAGTAATGACGATCAACATACAATCTAGCCACCTGTTTAGAGAACTAGTCACTTTCAACCAAGAAATCCTCTCAAATATCCCGTCAAGGCCCAGATTTTATTACAGTGACATGAGTGCTGCTTGCACTACGGGCTGACAGATGGCACTGCCCTAATCACTTCATCACTCTACTGCTTAAGGGGATAAAATTTCATTTATTTTTAATAAAGCAGATCATTTTGCAAGATGCTGCCCCAGCTGCAGTGAGTCAAGAGTTCTGCTGTTAAGAGGAACTACACCAACAGCACGACTTCAGGTAATGAGGCACTTTCCAGTTTTCATGCATTAATGTGAGATGCAGCTCTACTAAGGTCAAGCGCCACCTCTCAAAATGATCGTATCAGACTGAGCCACTGCTGGTCAGATTTAAGAAGACCCTATCTGAGCAGGAAGAAGGGTACTGGGCACACAGAAACATGCAGATTACTCCATTCAAAAAATACACCACCACATTGAGGGATTTCTTTTTCTTTTTTTTTTTAAACAGAGATTGCTACAGCAGTTAGAAGTAAACATTAATGACTATATGAAATAACAGAGTAAAGATCAATTCATGTATTCAGCAATTTATTTGAGACCCATTAAGGTAGTCTGTCAACATACCATCTGCTTCGCTATCTGCATCAGTCACATCTGCTAGCTTAGGATGGGACGGCTGCAAAATCTGCCTCTGAGGCTGAGTTACAATCTTCGACGGAACACAGGCCACGGGGCTGCTACCGAGAGATGCTGGTGGCAGTCTAGAGAGGCTGTCATGCATCATCTTTGACCTCTGCACTGCCACACTATAATCTGGAGGTTTTAGGTGTAGGTAGGGTCCTTCCTTTAGGTCCGCTAAAGAAATCCCCATGTATCCTGGAGGAGTGGGAGGTGGCTCCCTATACCTATCCTCCTTCTTGGGTGAGGTGACACAGTACACTGGCATGAAAAACAAGCAATGGAAACGTTAATGAAAAATCTAAGAAATGAAAGGAAAAAAATACTGAAACTTATTACAGTGACAAAACAGAACTCAAAAATAGACTAAATGAATATATTCGAGTCCAGAGAGAGGAGATTAAAAACATAATGATTAAAACTTAATATTTAAACCTGTTTTCAAACACATAGATCACATTAGGTCTTATAAACAAAACCAGAGTGACAGAGAATTGAAAGAAGTGATGTGGTGACAAGCCCTCCTCTTCAGTGGAGCCCCCCCAACCCCCCCACCCCCCGCCCAATTCAGAGACAGCTGCCTGGCTCTTCGGGGACACCAGCCCTGGGAACGACACAGTCAGAACCATTCAGCAGTTTAACCTGAACACCTATGCTCTGCTGACAGGGAGGATCTTTGCAGAAATGACGTCTGGACCCTCTATTTCAGGGCTGCCCACCCTGTCCTGAGACATGAACCACTGTTTTACAGAACTCTTGTGGAGTCAGTCCCGATATATCAACAACTTAAACTTCCCAGGTACAGAGGACCTAATTCCTCCAGGGATCTTACTGCTAACTTCTGATTTGCAACTAAGTGGGAAAAAAAAAAAAAAGAAAAAAAAAGGCCATCATTTTAGGAAATCCATCTTAAGTTTCTGTGATTTTCAGTGCACATTCAAAATAATTGTGACTTAAAAAAAAAGGTGACTTAAAAACCTTTTCCCTAAGTTTGTAGACCATGGGACAAAGGCAAAGTTTCGAAAAACTTCAGAAATAGGTTAAAGAAAGAGGAAGTTCCATTTTTTTAAGACCAATTCACAGGACCTAAGGGACAAACCACTCTGACGGCCTTGCTGATCTAACTTTTAAACACAAACACTACCTACATGTAGGCAGAATAAATTAAGAAAGACCATTGATAATTCTAATGTTAACTGCTCTTTTAGAGACAATCAGGTTTGTTCATAATGAAATTGCTACAACTGTAACAGCAAAATCTGCATGTAGTATCAAGTTCTTCAAGGATTTCCATTCCCACCCAAGAGATGGGGCAGGGAGGGAAGGGGTGAAGTCAGCAAAACCAGTAAGACAAGAATGAAGAATTTAAGCCCAGAGTTACCTAGAAATGCAATAAAAGATTTTTAAAAATCTAGTTTCCTAAATGGACAGGAGATTCATTTTATATCCTTGTACAATCATGTTTAGCTATCCATATAGCAGTTACCCAGAAAGATTTAATAGAAAATCCTTGGAAAAAAACACGCTAAAAACCCCAATCTATAATGCAATCTGACAAGTAAAAATGTACCACATATGTGCTATAAACATCACATCTTTCACATTTTTAGTAATTTAAACTGATTTCACTAATATGTTATACAGTTGATTCAAAGTATAGTCATTCCATATAAATAGAAAAGCAGGGGCTATTATATATAAATATTTACATAATTCAATGAATACATGAAAAAATGTATTTGATGGCTAAATTCTAAATGAACACATACAACAAAAAAGCTGTGTGTGGTCAGAATGGAACCCACAACAGGAGCTGGCATAGCCATGATGTGTGCTAGGAGGGTATACCGAAAAATATTTTTGACTTCCTTATCACAATTTTCCCCACTTTTATTACTTAAAGAATAATAATCAGATTTAAAGTTTTTACCATTTATCACATCAATTGTGGTCCAAACAATGTATGAGGTGACAAAGAGAATAATCCCTTTGTCAGGGTTGCATAGTAATACAATCTTTCCTCAATGAAACCACAGATCTCAAAAACAAAACACAAATAAAACTGTCAGCTTAATTAATTACCTTCATATCAGCCCTCTGATTTTAATAGGCTTGAATACCTGCCCCAAAACCCTTGAGAAATTGTCAACTTTTTGAAAATAATTTGTTTGTAGAAGGCAGGAAGAGAGCCTGGAGTGAGAAGAAATATTTCCAGGAGTAAAATTTTGGGCCAAGATATCCCAATGCCACTTTTTGCCACTTAAACCTCTAAATGCCACAGATGACAAAGAATACAGAACTTACCAATCAGGCCCTTTTCTGTACTTGAAGTAACAGTTTTATAAACTGCATCAGTGCCATCCTTGGGGTCCAAGCCTTCAGAGGACTCAGGTGCGATGCTCTCCAACACTCTCCGTTTAACTGTTCCATAGTTTGGTTCGTATGTGTCAGACAGAGAACTGGAGGAGGCCCAACTCTGTCTCATCTGATTAGTCTCTAGGTTTCCTTTACACTGACCACAAGTTCTAGAGCAGCCTTTAGGGCAGGAATAGGGCTCACAGTCAGGTAGTTCAACTTCAGCAATGGGGCCATCCAAATGGGTATGTCGATAAGAGTTCAAAAAATCCCAGCCTTTTGGGTTTGGAAGGCTTTGGAAGTTGTCATGGGAACTGCTTGAACAGGAAGTCCAACTTCCACGACCACTATCTGCTGCTTCTAAAATGACGTGCTCATGGGAAATCTCTTCATTACTCATAGAAGAGGAGACAGCTAAACTCTTGACGAGAGATGGTTTTGACAGCGCCCACCTAAAAAATTGGGGATACATCATTAAAAGTAATTTATTGGCTTACTGGAAAAACCTTCTTCTGTCCAATCCAAGTATTACTGCCTACGAAAGACTACCGAACATGCATCATAAGTGTTCAATGCCAAAATAATCTTGTGAAAAAAAATGACACTAATCAATCATCACTTAATCTCTATACCCATTAATATTCATACTTACCCAGAAACATACTTGGAAGAAACTCAAATACTTATTAGCAAAGTTACCTCAGAAATTTTTCTTGAATTGATTTTAAATGAAAATGAAAAATGAGGTTTGAAAGGAATAACATTAAGTATACATTTTCATTCTTGGTCAACATAATGCTAGACTCTACATGGATACAGAATAAAGAATTCTCAACTGTATGTTCTCAACCATGTTTGGTTTTTCAATGTTATCTCTGAGGTTAGCCTAATATAGTGCCAAGTACAGAGTAACTTCTCCAACCAAGAACTGTAAAATGTATACTATTATTTACAGCACGTGTCCCCAGATTAGGGCTCAGGAGCCAAATTCAGCCAATGGCATGTTTTGGAGCAAAGGAATGTATTGTCTGGAGCAAAGCATGGTATTTTACATTTTAAAGAGTTTAATCATGGGCGCCTGGGTGGCTCAGTTGGTGGGGCGGCTGCCTTCAGCTTAGGTCATGATCCCAGAGTCCTGGGATAGAGTCCGCAAGGGGCTTCTACCTCCACAGGGAATCTGCATCTCTCTCTGACCTTCTCCTCTCTCATGCTCTCTTCTCACTGTCTCTCTCTCTCAAATAAGTAAAATCTTAAAAAAAAAAAAAAAAGTTTAAACAAAACAAAAACATTCCAAAGAATTTGAGAGAGAGAAAAATGGAGATGCAAAGCCCGAAATGTTTATGATCAGGCCCTTTACCCTCCTTGTCTCCTGCTAGCTGCGCCCCCCTCCCCAACAAAAAACGCTGTGAACCCTTCATTCACAGTACAGAGCAGGTGTGGGCAAACTACAGCCCAAGGCCAAATCTGATCCTTAGATTTGGCCTATTTTTGTAAATAAAAATTTTATCGGGACACAGCATGCCCACTTATATACAAATGGTATTGTCTAAGGCTATTCCAGAGCAAAAATGGCAGGGTTGAGCAGTCGCAACACAGAATTCATGGCCTACAGAGTCTTGATATTATTTAGTATTCAACTTCTACAGAGATGTTGGCTGACCCTTGGTCTAAAAAATCATAGTTTAAAACCTTTACAAATATGGTGACACTTCACTCTAATTTTTTCATATTAAAAAATACCAGATTTAACAATCAGTTTACAATCAACTTTCTCAGTATTTTCTCCAAGATTTCCATACTGCCTGATTCTAAATAGAAATTTACAGCTACCTTTAAGAAAAACAAAAAACAAAAAAACTTTCTGGACTTCTGCTAGCTGGTAATTCTTACTCCCTAAATGATACTTTCAGATCAAGGACTGACCGTACTCCCCCCACAACCTGTCTATAATGGATACAGCACTGGGACCACCACCCATTACACAGTCTTTCTGAGGATTCTCTAACTTAATAGCCACAATACAAGAACCACATCTCCCTACCCATAGCAGATTCACTGCGAGCTCTTAACTAATTGAAACATACATAACAGAAAGTTTGTAAAATTCAGTACACACTTAAAAATGAGCACCCATTCATCTTTCAAAATAGTACGTATTTGCATATTTGAGATAGAAGATACATGCTTGGCCCTCATATTATTTTATGGATCCCTTTGCAACCACCCCACAGGTACAGGGGTATCATCTAAGGGCAAGCTGGGGAACACTGCCTGCAATGGCCACTTGGCTTAGGTTTTGTGGTATGAACATGGACAGCTATATTTACCCAGGGCCAAGCTGAGTATGATCTCCTATCCCTGAGGAGTGTTCTGTCTTTTCCAAAGGCCCAGTGGATTCAGGGACCGCCAGAGGCTGTGAAGAACATCGTTCATCCTGCAGAGCTGTAGACATGGAGTCAACAGAACAATTGCTCACGATGCTGGATCGTGAAGAAATTTCACTATGGCTGGAGTCAGACAAGTTGTCAGATTTAGCTGACGGTATAAGTGTATAACCTAAATGAGAGAAAACAAGTGATTAAACTACAAAACAAGGAAACAGGGAGGGGGTATGTGGTCAGGGAGAAGTTGAAGAAAAACAAGAACAAAAGACAGAGTAAGCAATCTCAGTTTCCATCTGTGTAGATGTAATGATGCTAATTTCTTACACACATTCCCCTACATATCCACTCATCTACCTACCTACACTGTACCAACCTGACTCCAAATTCAAGAAATACGAAGTCGAAATCCAGTATTACTGAGGAAACTAGTCCAAATGTGTATCTGCCCTGGGCTCTCACATAGCTACAAGCATTTAATAAAATAAGAAGGTATTAGATATATTTCAAAATAGTAAAAAGCAGACATCCCGAGTTTCTCCACTTCTTTTTAGCCCTGTGTCCCCTTCTTTGATTAACATAAATATTTCATGGCCTCATCTGAGGGTCTAGAATACCACCTTGAGGTGGGTGAGGTGAATCAAGATTCAAAAAAGAGAGTTATTTTTTTGCTTTTGAAACTCCATATACTTACCCCAGATATTCTGCTTATGTCAACTAAGGAGTCTTACCCCAAGTTCAAAGCAATTATTTTCATATTTTTAAATCAACTGTGTTAGCTATGAATTTCATCTTATACCCGGTTTCCTTTTTCTTCACTAGGTTTACAGAATATTGCATTAAACAGCAGAACTGACACATTTATAAAAATGTGTTACAAAAATAACAGCATCTGCCTATTTTAAATTGTTCTGTGGTTTACTGCACAGCAGATTCAGCAAGAAAGATTTTCTCTTCCATTCTCTGGAATAAATGGGCAGAGATGGAATGAGGCAGAAGCATCTCAAAATAAATCTGTAGCATGACAGTCAAAGGTACATAATGTCTACTTTGGTAACTGTTAGAAAAATAAACAAACTTATTTAGAAATAAAAGGAAATGCCATAGTAATCCCAACAAGGAGTAGGTCTCAAAGAAGCAAACAATTATTTTCCTTTTTACTGGAAAAATGAGGTTCAAAAGGTACATGACCTTTAAGGACAATCCTGACAAATCTCATTAAGAAAAACTATAGGCTTTAAATACACATATAACTCAAGTCATTAAAGAAAAAACTTGTTGAACACTAACCATACTAAGTAGTTTCGGTAACTATTTCAGAGAGAAAAATGAAGACCCAGAATACGGGTGACTTCTCTGTGGCTTATGGGGCCACCAGGAACAGGACAAGTTGAGATAAACAAGGCTTTTGATCTTCTCAACATTGTCATTTCTCAGTGCTTTTTAGGAAGTGACTGGTCAATTTTCAAGAGAACCAAGAAAATGGATTTGGTAAATTTAAAACAAAAAACCAAACCAAAACAACCCCCCCCCCAAACCCCATCCAAATAAAATATAAAAATCCTTTCTCGAAAGAAAAAAACCATTGCTCTTTTATCCTGGAGGAGTCACTTGCTTTACTGTTTTAGAATTATATCCCTCTGTCTGTTAGATGAGTGTTTCTCATATACAATCAATTCCAGGAATTACCTGGAAAGGTTACTAATATACATATTCTTGGGCCCTTTCTGGCAATTCGAATTTATGAGGTTTGTAGTAGGACACAGTAACTGTATTTTTAACAAGTTTCCAAATGATTTTTCACTTGCTATGTCAGATCTCCTTTTCCTGTCTCGATCAGAGATTTATACGAAAAGCAAATGAAATAAAAAGTGTATGTGGGGGCGCCTGGGCGCCTGGGTTAAGCCACTGCCTTCGGCTCAGGTCGTGATCTTAGGGTCCTGGGACTGAGCCCCACATCCGGCTCTCTGCTTGGCGGGAAGCCTGCTCCCTGCCCCCCGCCCTGCCTGCCTCTCTGCCTACTTGTGATCTCTGTCAAATAAATAAATAAAATCTTAAAAAAAAGTGTATGTGGACAAGATAAAATCTCTTGCCTTCTTTTTCCTTTAGCTTGTAAAGTAGTTGCAGTAATAAGAGCAATAAAATTCTCTGAAGCAAAGGTGGTGATAAGATCATTACTAAGGGTTCTAATGCAAAAGTAAATACTGATTTCTAAAAAGTACCTCTACTTATTTCATTCACAGACCCAGTCGCTATCAGCAGGAAATAAAGCCAACTACAGAAAACAAGAGTATAAATTTTACTCACATTAGTAAAATAACATGTACAAATAAGGCACTTTAAATAAATATGACTTTGTGGCTAGAGTACCTTTAACACTATGAAATGCCTATAAATCGTATTTTACACTAAATTGTTCTGACTAAACTTTGTTTGATAACTTAATTTAAGCTACATTTACATTAATAAATGAAAACAAGTTTAACACTAAAATTAAGTGAGGAACTCCGTCAGATTGTCTTTCTCCTTTTAGACTTGAATCGCGTATAGAAGCAGTTTAAAGTGTTACGGTTGCCTCCGCTATTTGAATTGAAGATGTCACTCCCTTTCTCATCTTTGATGTTGCTTCTAACATCCTTCACTTTCTCACAGCTTTCTGTAGCTTGATGGTGATCTGCGTCCTCTTTTTTGTTGTTGGCTAGTCTCTCCCTTGAAAGAGTTCTTTCCCTAAATCTTCTAAACGGGGATGTCATTCTTTTTTTGGCTGCGTTCTCACAACTTGTCCTGTCTCTATTCTCCTCAGTGGCCTTCTCGGTCCTGTCTGTTCTTTTGGCTGTGCTCCTGGTAATCTGAAGGATTTTCTTTTGCAAGTAAACCCCACCTATTCCGGGGCAGTTCTGGCCACTGATCTTGGTGCTGGACTCACGGGGAGGGGATGAGGAAGGCCCTGAGAGGCGCAGCAGGATGCTGAGATCAGATAGGATACTGCCAACTGGAGGGAGAGATGCAAAAACCCTGTCATAGTCAATTAATTCTTTCCAGTTAATCACAATTAGGCTGGTTTCTATTATAGAACATTTCACTATAAAAATTCAAACATTTTGACAATATTGGAAAAACTGAAATCTAGTAACATATTTTTTAAAACACAGAGTCTACTATATAGCATAAACACTGCAGTCATTGCAAGACACAATGCAGGAGAAAAATTACCTTAATCAGAACAAGCTGGTAATAAAATATTGTTCAAAGTAAGCAAAATTTGTCATAAAGAAAAATATGACAAGAGTATGAAGTAACCAGAATTACTTCTCACAAATAACTACGTCTAGAATTTTCAGGCAGATTCTACTAAGAAAAAGCTTGGTTAAAACCAGATAGGACACAAAAAGAGTATATACAGGGTAAATATTTACAAAGCACAATTTCTGATCCTATTTATCTCCAAAGTGGAAAGGTTGCTTTCCATTAGCACAGCCTTCCATAAAGCTGCCTGATGTCTCATATTTTTAGAAGTTCTTACTTATTAAAAAAAAGTTCTTGCTTAAATTCCCCTTATGAAAAACATGAAGATAGGCTTGTTTCCTATTTAATGTTAGGAAAAGAACTAATCCCAAAGTTTAGCAAGAACCAAATAATGTACTCCTAGTTTAATAATATTTTTGTTCAATTACAGATAACTGGCAAAATCATGTCTCTGGAAATAAAAGGAAATACAATAACTGGAGAGGTTTTGATAGAACATATGTAAGAACAGTAAAAAACAGTTTTAAAGAAAGTAATTTCTTCAGGTTTCTATGGATTATAAACATGTTTATGACAGTCTCCTAAAGCTATGAATATCAAGGTCAATTGTTGACCACATGATGAAAGTCAAAATGGCAAAAAGATTTCTCGATTCTAGTGGTGAGAGTGGATTTTCTTTTGGGAATGAGAGCAATGGGGAAATTCATCTTACCACAAGTCACATTCAGGCAAGAACACTGTATTTAATTCAACTAGTTTCCTGGTTAAAGAACTGTCTGTGATGGGACCTCTGAAAAGCCTCCAAAAAGTGTGGAGGGTGTAGAGTTGTTCTTGAAAGAGTGCTAAGAGCATGCAGCCATGTTATCAGGACCATGTGTGTGACAGCATCCCCCTCTGTAAGTAAGGGGCACTTCAGATAGGACCATGAAGACAGTAAAGAAATGAAACAGGATATGCATGCTTCACAAAATCATATATGAACTACATACCATAAGGTCAGAAACCTGTGTTATATAATCACACCTGTTAATATGCACTGCTTCTATTCCTATTTAATTCTACTACTCTTTTCTTAGTAAAATCTAAATGAAAATTCTAGCTAGTCTCAGCTATGTCAAAGGGTAGGTAGGGCAGGTTAGCAATGAAGCTATTTTACCCTAGGGTGGCAGCAGGGTTTTAAAAGACAACACATCTCAATTTACTAAACACTTATCATCTATCAGGTTTTCTAAGTATTATTTCTTTTAACTTCGTATGAGGCCTCTAAAAGAGCTGGTCTTTGTTCCATCTTATGGACAGGAAACCCAACCTTACAGTTGGGCTTAGTTACATGGCTATAGTGGGGAAGAGAGTAAAAATTCAAACTCAGGTCTGACATCCCTTACCACATAACTGCCACAAATGTGGCAGCTAATAAAAAGGAACCCTCAAAACGGAGATGAAACTTAGAACATGGGAGCTAAGGAAAGCTCTGGAAGCTTCTCCTTCCTGCTCGAATTCATAAGGTTGTCTTCCTCAACCCCATGTGCCCTCCTGTACTGTGATTATTTAAACACATTAATTTTATTTATTTATTTATTTTTACATCTGTGAAGATGAGGCCAGAACTAAGGAGTTTCTTTTGTTTTGTTTTGTTTTTTTATCAGGCTAACAAAAACTGTGGGTGGGTCAATGTAAGAAATATACACACCCTTTAAATGCCACATGTGCAGTTACCATGAATGGCATTTGCATGCACACTACCCAGGACTAGTCAAGACAAAAAAAAAAGGCTTCACTCTGAACTATGAAAACATAGGTCAATGAGCAAGACAGATTTCAGGTATTTTACCTCAAGAGGTCCTACATAGGATATTAAATCCATACGGGTAGGGGTATAGGTTATTTTAAATCCTGATAAGTAAATGTAATAATACTCCATTATTAAAAAAAGGATGTATCAACCTAAATGTTTCTTTCCCTCAATTTTGTAGTTGGTTAAGACCAATTTCTTATAGAAATTCTTTTTAAAAAATACTCCATAGAAATGTTTAATTGGAAATTTGTATACAACATCAAGAATGCACAGAATGAAACAACTGTGACTTCTGCCTTCATTCTTATCTATGCTTGTCCACTGACAAAGAGCCATACTGCGAATACAAGAGTCCTGGTTATATGATGAACAATACCTGGAAAGCATCTCAATAGTTCAGTTTAAAACATGAAAGTCCAAAAAGTATTAGAAGTTACATGTTTCTCCACTTTCCATTATCAGTATAGACTGAAAAACAAATCATGTACCACCAAGTGTTGTTTGGTGTAATAAGGATGAGCTTACACTGTTATGTCTTACCTTTGCGAGGGGAACCTTGAGGAGATGCAGGAGGACTAGAATGTAAAGATGATGCTACAGAGATAGTATCCTCTGGATGTTTCTTACCACTTATTTCTTCAGTTGTTCCTAAAACTTTCTGAGGTAAATTTGTATCTAAAAATAAAACCCAAGAAGCAAATAACCATCACTTCACAATTAAAATATCTGTAGTGGCTTAAAGTACTACATAACTTAAGCCATGACACACAATGGCTAGTGCAGTCAACTGAAATGTCTAAATGGCGAACAGAACTAAATGACCGGCTGATGGCATACAGAGATTCTCACCTCTAGGTTGTTTGTTCCAATTCAGCTAGTCAGCACCAACCAGGTAATAAGAGTTCTTTGTTGTTTGTTTGTGCTGTGGTGTCAGGGTGTCAGGGAAACCGAGTTAATGGTCTGAGTATAGCGTCCCAGCCCCCACAAAAGACACACTTGTTTTGCGGGAAGACTTAACAGAGAAGGGATGGATTTAAGCTCTTCTCTCCCCTCTAGAGATGGCCTCTCCAGGGAGGGCGAGTGTGGGGCAGTGTGGGGATGTTGGCCCTATCACTACCTGTGGTGCAGCTGTGCTATGGGGGTACAGGTGTGAAGGGATGCCAGTCCCGCCCTTTTCAAGAGCGCTAAATTCACACTACAGGAGAAAAGTAGACAACAGAAACAATCATGATTTTATGGAAAAATAGTATTATGGAACCCCCCTCGGAAACAAGCAGCAAAGTTCTATCTCTACTCTTGTCCAACAACTGGTCCAGTTTAGGGTGGGTCAAACTTAGCCATGGTTTCACATATTGACACTTCTGTATTTATCTTCTTTAGGAAATGTCCAAGAGCTACTGACACTCTTTTAATCAGTAAAGTGAGCCCATCTTTGCTGGGCCTTTGTCATAATACCAAGCAGCCCTTTCACACTGAAGTCCTTTAAATCACAGTATACTAACACTACTCTGAATTACATGCTATTTTAATATAAATGAATTTATCATATAAATAACAGCCATAGTACAATAAGCGGAGAAAAGGGCTACTTGGAACAAATAATAACTACTACTGGTGACGACATCCAAGTAAGAAGCCAGATCAGGATTTGTCTCATTTGGTACTCCTAACCTGCAACTTGACTGACTTCACCAATTTTGCATCTAATTACCTCTTCATTTCCATAACCATCCAACCAGCTCAGGCTCTGAGCAACATCCTGTTAATTATTACATTAGCTTTCCATTTGGACTCTCTGCAGTCTTTTTTTTTTTTAAAGATTTTATTTATTTACTTGACAGAGATCACAAGTAGGCAGAGAGGCGGACAGAGAGAGAGAGAGAGGAGGAAGCAGACTCCCTGCTAAGCAGAGAGCCCGATGTGGGGCTCGATCCCATGACCCCAGGACCATGACCCGAGTCAAAGGCAAAGGCTTTGACCCACTGGGCCACCCAGGCACCTCTCTGTCTGCAGTCTTACTGCACTCCCTACTATAGTCCTTCTCTAGAAGACCATAACCTTCCCCGGCTCAAATCTCTGCAACAGCTCTCCACTGCCAACTCCCCTTTGGACTCCATATTCTTAGCATGCTTTGGACTTTACACCTCATCATCCTAGGAGGTTGTTTAGTATGACATTTTATTTATTTATTTTTTTAAAGATTTTTTTATTTGACAGAGAGAGAGATCACAAGTAGGCAGAGAGGCAGGCAGAGAGAGAGGGGGAAGCAGGCTCCCCGCTCTGAGCAGAGAGCCCGATGCGGGGCTCGATCCCAGGACCCCGAGATCATGACCCAAGCCGAGGGCAGCGGCTTAATCCATTGAGCCACCCAGGCGCCCCTAGTATGACGTTTTAACCGTTAGCCTGGGCCCAACTCTCAGCTCCATTATTCACTGGTAGTAGGTCTAAGTTACTGAGACCCTCTATGCTTCCTCTATAGAATGAGAGTATTAGGTATCTTACAGGGTTACAGTGAAGATTAAATGAATATAACAAACCTAGTAAAACACTCAGGTGTGTCTGGCACTCAGGGAGTAATCTGTAGGTAGCACCTTTAATCATCAATCTCTCAACAAACACTCTTCCTGTAGCTCTGCCCTCAGAGGCAGCTGCAATGCTCACACCAACTCCTTGTAGGTCCCAAGGTTTTCTTCTGCCTGAAGCAATTCTCTGCTATCTTTGCCTAAGTACCTCCTTCCTACTCAACCCTTGAGACTCTGCTAAGGCATTACCTCCAAAAAGTCACCTCTGACTTTATACTTAGCTCTGTGTGTCCTAAAAACTTTCCATCTATTTTTTTTTTAGTACGTTTTTATATGCACATACCCCTGGCATAAAAGCAAACACATTATACTTGTTACTGGTTTGTGTGTTGATAGCACCAGAGTGAAAATCTGGCAAGGGTGGGGGGTCCTTTCTTACTCAACTTTGGATCTAAAACAAAATCAAATTCACAGATGTCTACTGAATATGTCCTAAATATAATACATGGGCGAGGTAATAATGTTAGGAGCCAAACTGAACCTAGCTTCCCTTCCACATGGCCTAAGAGAGGGGTGGGGAAAAAAGCACAGGCTCTTCTTTACATACTTTACAATTTCTTCTTGTCTCCTAACTAGGTTTTTCAGAAGTGATCATTAATGAAAAAAACAATATACATTTTTAGAACAAGCAACCTCATTCTCATAGGGTGCATGTACATTAGATAACTGTTTTATGCCCCTCTGAATGCAGTAAACTCTTGGTACCTCAGTGTAGTACTGTAAGTTTTCTGTTGATATGACTACAGAAATTCCAAAGCAGCATTTAAAATAGGTATGCTGTCAATACATACCTACAAACTGAAACTTTTTTAAATTCATGAGTGATGATTAAATTATACAAACCATACTAGATCATCTCCTGAGCATTTACCTTTGTAATTATTTTTCAGTCTAATTCCCCTGTAAATTTTAATTAAATCAACACAATAATAATTGTGAATACTCACTTAATGTGGCAGGGTCTTTGGCTTGTCCCTTCTTCCTGATGGGGTGCAAATTAACAGCTGGCACTTGGAGCACCTGGCTTACTCGGTGGGGCTGATGCAAATGGCCTTTAGCTGTTTGACCTGCCGATCTCATAGGCACTGGAGACATTTCTGATGATTTGGCTGATCTTTTCTCACTTAAATTCTTGGTCACTAATAGAATAGAGTAAGAAATATGCAATTGTGTGCTTTTTAAGGCAAGGTTATTACCAGTGACAATAATAAATGACTGCACTAAAACCATCTATTTTTTAACACAAAAAATACAACAGATTAATCTTCCTAAAAATAACTTCATGTAAGAATTATGGCCTATCAGGCCCTGCATGATTAGCATCAGGCCAGTATCTGCCTCCCTAATACCATATACTCTGCAGCAACCAAAACGCTTATTTTCTCAAGTCATCCTATATCTTTTCTTCACAGCACTAGTGACTGTTTGTAACAATTCAATTACCTGTGCAATTCATCAATTAATGTGTCCCCCCAACCAGGCTCTAATGAACATGAGAGTAAGGATTGCCTATATATAGCTCACTACTATATATCCCTATGTGTGCCACAAGTGATACAAAATAGATGCTTAATGGGTATTTGCTGAACTGAAATTATTTCAGTAGTTACATACAGGACTACAAGAGAATTGTTTTATAAATTCATGATTAGAGTATTTGATAATAGATGTCAGAATTAAAAACTGAGAACTGAGTTAAATAACAAAAAGTTCCTGCCTCTGTATAAAATGAATACAGTAGTCCAGAGGAAAGAACTTTTAATCCTTTAGTTATTCAGGGTGGTTTCAACACAGGTCCAATCTCAGTACTCCACGATGTATTTGTTTTTAACATCAAGATAAAAGCCAAATTAGAATGTTTAACCAATCCCAGAACAGCTATAATAGTTATCCACCATGCTTTTTTTTTTTTTTTAATTTATTTATTTGTCAGAGAGAGAGGGAGAGAGAGCGAGCGAGCACAAGCAGACAGAATGGCAGGCAGAGGCAGAGGGAGAAGCAGGCTCCCTACCGAGCAAGGAGCCTGATGTGGGACTCGATCCCAGGACACTGGGATCATGACCTGAGCCGAAGGCAGCTGCTTAACCAACTGAGCCACCCAGGCGTCCCTCCACCATGCTTTTATTATGAGGGCCTACAGAGTATTTTGAGTGTTAAGAATTAGGATACATCTCAGAAGTCAAAACAAAGGGACTTCTGTAAGATACTGTGCAGTGGTTCCTCAACTGCTTGAACCCGAGCAATTATCTCACCTTTGGGCTGAAGCCATGAAACACACCTTCCCCTCTCTGTCAATGCTAATCAATTATCAACTGATATCTTATTTTACCTGCTGTAGTATAAAGAAGGAAAAAATCAAGAGACCACTTTAAATAGGGATGACTGCCCAAACCCAGCTAAATATATACTGATTTATTAGGAAGAACCAAATTCTAAAATGCTCAGCAATCAACTACTGTATAGGCCTGGGATTTAAAAACCATTTGAGGGGCGCTGGGTGGCTCAGTGAGTTAAAGCCTCTGCCTCTGGCTCAGGTCATGATCCCAGGGTCCTGGGATCCAGCCCCACAATGGGCTCTCTGCTCAGCAGGGAACCTGCTTCCCCCTCTCTCTCTGCCTGCCTCTCTGCCTACTTGTGATCTCTGTCTGTCAAATAAATAAACAAAATCTTAAAAAAAATAAAAATAAACCACTTGAAGAGTGATTAAAAATAAAAAATATTTAAATGCTTAAAAATCATTTATGCAATAGAAATCAAGTAAGGACTCTCAAACCAAATTAAAGGAATACACAATGAATTAAACTACCACAAAACTTAAAGAAGGTCTCACAGGTTTACTCATTTTAAGTCAGTATTAAATATGTACTAATGGATACCATTTAGTGTTATAAGGAAAGATAGATAAGTTTAGTTGGGTGTAAGGAAAGTGTGCAGGTGAGGGTGTGAGGGAGGGAGAACGGGAGAGAGCGAATGGATGCAGACTAGGTATGCAGAATAGTTCTGGGCCCCCATTTTAACAATGAGCCAGGTACAGAAGAGATTTTTTATGCTCTTGAATATCCCAAATCAGATTTAGGGAACAAAAAAAGAAAACAAAAGATAACATAAGTGTTGTTTCTGTTTTTGTCTGATGAAAGGTTAAACTGTGTTCTGTCACTGTAAAATGATAAGGGTCTATGTTGAGGGGCACCTGGGTGGCTCAGTGGGTTAAAGCCTCTGCCTTCAGCTCAGGTCATGATCTCAGAGTCATGAGATCAAGCCCTACATCATGCTCTCTGCTCAGCAGGGAACCTACTTCTTCCTCTCTCTCTTTCTCTGCCTGGCTCTCTGCCTGCTTGTGATCTCTGTCTGTCAAACAAATAAATAAAATCTTAAAAAAAAATAAAATAAAGGGTCTATGTTGAATTACTTGGGGAAAAATAATTTGAGGATCATGCAAAGCAGGGTCAGAGTACTTTAATAAATTATGGATATGGGCTTTGAACTGTAAAATGTGAATAAATCTTAAGATTCTGTACACTTTTTTGGTCTTTACTCCTTAATATGTACCATTTTCACATGGCTGACACTATTCTTACTAGGTCACAGGTAGTAAAAATTTTTCTAGATACCTTCAAAGTCCATATATGTTTATTATTTTTAACGGTCATGTACTATCCCTTGTCTTGATAAGGAAACAGCGTGCTTGACTATTCTCTAACATTTCAGTATCTACAGGATCTCTTTTTCATCGGAATACATTCTGAAACATCTTTATATAAACAGATTTTGGGTGCATTATCTCAAAAAGGAATAATAACCCCAATACAAGACACCTAAAAGGTAGCTCTAAGGAGTAAATGGCAATGTTTGTGAAGTGCCTAGCATGGTTGCTGCATATAGAAAGTTCTCAGGAATGGTTAGGTTTTATTATTTCTTTCTCCTTTAATTTAATAGGATTGATGTAGAAAGAATCACAGAGATAAAACATACTGTCAATCCTTAAGTTTTATATCCTTGGGCAAACAGAGAACTAGGATGAATAGAACCTTGCTCAAAAAATAATAAATGGGGGTGCCTGGGTGGCTCAGTGGGTTAAGCCTCTGCCTTTGGCTCAGGTCATGATCTTGGGGTCCTGGGATCGAGCCCCGCATCAGGCTCTCTGCTCAGCAGGGAGCCTGCTTCCCCCCTCTCTCTCTGCCTGCCTGCCTCCTTGTGATCTCTGTCAAATAAATAAATTCTTTAAAAAATAATAATAATAAATGACACTCAAACTTTGTCTTCATCCTTCAGAAGGTTCCACCATACTCTATTCCCATGGATAGAAGGGTCCAAAAAATCCTTTTTATGACATCATTTATCGAATGGCTTACTTTGTACTATAAAATCCACCGTCATATTTGAAAATTTTAAATCAGTATGTGGTTATATGTCCACTTTCTCTTTTCTACTCTGTTGACAAACTGTTTCTATTATATGCGATTTGTTAATCTCAGGGTCAGCCCATGATGACTACCATTTCCTCCTATCAACCAGGAAGACTAGAAACAGAAAAGGTGAACCTCCCCCAACAATATTGTCAATAGTTTATCAAGTTCTACACATCCTATTGGAATTTTTATTGGTGTAATATTTAATTACATATATGTGTATATGCATAAAATAACATCCACTTATAATTTAATCATCATTTTTGGCTGTCACAACACAATGTCTTTTACTATTTTTGAGTTCTGCTTTAGTGACTCATCATTTCCTTGACCCAGACACATATACATTCTGTTGTTGTACAGGTATTATCAGCTTTTAGAAGTTTGCATTACGCCATATTGCTTTTATGTCAATATCAGTTTTCACTAGCCACAAGAAATCTGAAGAGAATTCTTGCTTACAGACGCAATGTGAACCCAGTCAGAGTAGAATCAACAAGGTATTTTCTCAGAAACTATATTCGGCATCTGATTATCAAACTGTCATAGCTTTCAACTGGGTCTTTGTGCATCTTTGCTTTATCTAGATTTATTCTGTGTACCCATTAACAAGGTATGTCTTAAGGTATCAGAAAAGCCTAAAAGAGTTTTTTTTGGGGGGGTTTGGGAACATTCAAATTTTCTTTCATATAACTTCATGGTAATTGCTTCTTCCTTTTATGTCATTTTGGCTTACAAAAGGTTTCATAGAAATGCTCTAGTTAGGAATAGTGGGGGAAACCTGCACGTAATTTAAAAAAAAAATTGAGACTAGGCTCTTCTTTTGTCTATTACATCAATATTAGAACGTGCCTGACTTTTCTTGTTTTACATTAATTACTGACACCTATTATCTCTAAGGTTTCTTTCTTTTTTTTTTTTTTTAGGTTTTATTTATTTGAGAGAGAGAGAGCAGAGAGGGAGGGAAGGAGGGAGAGCATGCATACACACAAGCAGGGGACTCAGGAGAGGGAGAAGCAGGCTCCCCACTGAGCCAGGAGCCTGATGCAAGGCTTGATCCCAGGACCCTGGGTTCATGACCTGAGCCAAAGGCAGATGCTTAACTGAATGAACTACCCAGGGGCCCCTATCTAAGGGTTTCAATTAAACTTCTTGGATTTTGTAGTTGGTAAGTAACATTATTTGTGAGATTTAAAAAAGGTAAAAAATTTCACTTATTTTTATTCTTCATTTAGTGGTGAAGGTAAAAATGTTCTCAAACAGAAGGGCTCCTCTATAATGTTCCAGGTTTTTGTAAGAAGACTTTATAATGAATTTTAAAGAAGAACTGTTTATCTCTCAACTTCCTGCATAGAGTAATCGTTCAGAATGGATGGTATTCAGTATCTGGTTAAGAGGATCACTCAATGCTTGGGGTATATCAGAAACCTTTTTTGAGTGGAAGTTAATTTGCATGGGACTTCAGCTTAACTCTAGAGAAATAAATTTCTATTTTCTTTTATATTAAGTGAAAACTTGTACTTACAGGTACCATAGGCAGGTTCCCACTGCAATGACATCATCTGAAACTTTTCCTCATCTGTGTCTACATCCAGACTGGAAAGATACTGCTTCACTTTTCTTGCCATTTGGGCATCCTCGTATAGCTTCTTGGCGTTAAGCAGAGAGCTGCGACGTGCCCTTTTTTTGTGTGCACCTCCCTGAACATCCAGCATGTTCGAGTTTGTGCTGCCTTGACTCAGTGACCTGTAGGGAGATGGACATCATAATGAGGGGCAGTAAAGATGAGAATTACAAATGGCAGACTGAAGATTAGAAGAATTTTGTTCTGTTAATGCTATTGCATGCTGATGCAAATGAGTTAAAAGATGAAGAGCATTAATGCAAAGTAATATGGCACACATGGCTATGTTCTGAGTTCTAAGATTCGGCAAAGTGTAGAATTCAAAAGAGTAAGATAACACTGCCCCCCCACCCTCAATGAATTCCATCAGGTCTATGTTTGCACCTATGCAACCCATGGCAAAACTATGACAAGTAAACTGGCCCAAAGGCCATCCACACTCTGAAGATATGGCAAGAGCCTGGGTCACAACAAGTGGATCCTTAGCCAGATCTCTGCACCAGGAGTTTCTAGAGCAGCTCTGCTTGTTTGTACTGCTTTGGGTATGCCATAGCCATCACCATTCCTGTCTACAGCAGACCCACTCTGAGTATGCTAGCCAATTTTACAAGTAGATCTTGGCCAAAATTCAAAGAGAACAACCAATAGGAAAAATAAGCATTTATATTCAATTCAATATAGTTAGAGACCAGAAGTAGGAAAGTAAGTTACTTAGTCTTCTACTCACACACCAATTGATTAGGCAATATGTGGTTCTAGGACTATCTGTGACTGGGTACCTTTCTTTGCAATGCCTCCATGATAGAACTGCAAGCCAGGCAGAAATAACTACAGTTCAAACAAGCTAAAGCCTCTCCCAACTCTCCTCTTTTTGGCAAACTTCATTCTAGAATAACCACATCTAGAACCAATGGAAAATAGGAAATGCTATACTATTTGTAATAAGGCTAGAAATGCAAGGTTCTTAAATGATTTTTATTTTAAGTGAAGTTCCCATTCCAAAATAATAAAGCTATCTATGGGTTTATTAAATTATCCTCATTTTTATCCCCAAATATTCTAAAAGACTGTAGAACCTGTAGAACAATTTGTTCTTCAATGCTTACATACTATTTAAAAGACACTAGAATCCTAATATTTTCTTTGTAAACTAAGTGAAACAAAGTTGTTGAAGTGTTATAGTATTTTTTTTCTTTCAGTATTTTTAAGATCTTTGGAATAAGATGTGCCTTATATTGGAAACCAACTTTTGATTGCTACTGGTCAGGCCCGTTTCACACACACTTAAGAATGGTTGGGAAGAAAATCCAATGACATTAATGAATTGCTCTTTCAATCTCCAAATTATTTTAAGAAGGGAGTGGATCCGACAAGTTTCACAACATTCCCAAAGCAGCAGTCAAAAGGAGGCAAGTATCTGCAAACCCAAGCCAAGACTCTAGCACCAACAGCTTTTACTTCTCTAATGGCTTGTTTTAAGAAATAATGCATTACCAACACACTGGATGATACAATAGATACTACTGTGCAGGGGAAAAAAAACCTCCCAGAAACTAGTCACTCAGAAGATTCATATTCTAAATATGAAGAAGTCTAGGATCCAAATAAACCAATTTCATTTGCTCACATTTTTCTTTTAATGAATGCAAAAGGGTGTTATGTGATAAAAAAAAAATACATACCTAAGTTACATAAGGGCTCTTTTAAATAAGCATAAAGTAAAAAATATTCAGGGGTAAGAGGGCAGTGAAATGATTTTTCTTAGTGGTACATCAAATAATGGTGCGTCCAATAACTGAAGATATCTTAGATTCAAATAAATGCAGTAAAATCAAGTGCCAACATTTAGGAGCAAATTTGAATACAAAGATCTTAATAAGTTTTCCTTTACTGGTATCCGAAAAAAAAAAAAAAGGTTTCTACAAATCTAGGATACACACAAAATTCTAATAACTAAAAACACTGTAATAAAAGACAACAAAATGTCTTCTCTAAACTACTTCCAGAACAGAAAAATACCATGATATAAGAATAAAAGCACTTAGCATCTACAAAATCATAACAGAATGCAACCCTAAAACCGAACAGTGAATTTGTTACTTAAGTCATTCAACATCCCAAATTCCCACTAGGATGTACTGACCAAGTATTTTTCTTCGTAACAGTAATAATGCCAGGAATCAATCTCTATTTTTGGTGAGAAGAACCAGAAAAGACCAAGACATAAATGTGGGATACAGGAAACACATGAGAAACACAAAGAGAAGGAAGAATGGAGAAGGAAGTTCAAGTTCACCAAACTTTCAACAGAAAACAAGATCACAAATAAGACAAGACTCAAGTTCAAGTTAAGTGGCTCACAAAAAACTTCTATCATGTAATAAGAGCATCTAACTTCATGATTCACTATAGTCTTAAAATAACAAAATCCTTCATTCACAAAACCATCTCTTTGTTCATCTAAAAATGAAAGGGCTACATAGATGATTTATAAGGTCCTAAACATTCTATGATTCGAAATAGGTATCTATGTAAAAGCAGAGATCTGAATATACCTGAACAACAAAAGATGGCAGTTTATGATTGTATTAGTTTTTTTTGTTTTTTTTTTAAACAAGGTCAACTCTATCCCCAACTTGGGCTTGAACTCACGACTTCAAGATAAAGAGTTGTATGTTCTACAGACTGAGCTGGCTAGGCACCCTGACTGTATTACAGTTTTAAGAAAGATAGGGGAGTCTCTTATTAAAAATGGCAGGAATTTAAAATAAATTTCTATCATGTTATATTACGTCTCACGGTATTAGTGGATCTGATAAATTAAAATCATCCTATTTCAATTATTTACTAACTGAACTTTCTGAATTAAAAAATTTTTTATTGTGTTATGTTAGTCACCATACATCATTATTTTTTGATGTAATGTTCCAAGATTCATTGTTTACTAACTGAATTTTATAGCAGAGTTTGGATAAGGGCTGCCTCTTCTTGGAAAACTAATGGGAACAAAACCTTTACAAACAAAAGTCATCCATTTTTTTATTATTACGTATTTCTTAAAAAAATATGGCATTTGAAGAAACTTTTTGTTAACAGTAGGCTTCACATCCAATGTGGGGCTTGAACTCATGACTGTGAGATCAAGAGTCACATACTCTACTGACTGAACCAGCCAGGCACCCCAAAATATGGCATCTGAGAATAAGAAAATGGCATAGACTCTGGAATCAGACTACCTGGGAATAACAGTATTTATCTCCCAGGGTGGATGGAGAATTCAGTAATTCATTTAAAGTGCTCAGAATAATATATGGCACATAGCAAGCACACACCAAATATTTACTATCATCATCATCATCATTTAACTGCCCCTGCTAAATTAAAATCTGTAAGGGACTTATGGGACATCAACAATGGCAAAGTAAAGGGGGGAAAAAGGCTAGTTCCATCACTACTTTCACCTTGTTAGCAAAAGGCATTTGTCAGGAATGTAGGTTGACAGGGTTAATAGAACGCATGCTATTTTCTGTGCGTGCATTAATGAATAGGATGCAGTATATGTTAAGAGTCGTACAATCTTCATTTCAGTTGCATTCACCTCTACACTTACCCCAGACTCCGCCACCTCTTCTTCCTGCAAGCAAGAGCCACAAACATTGAAGCATGGGTTGAATAGGAAAGCACAGAAAAAAGACAACAGTTGAGAGTCAGAGAAACTATGGAGACAGACTAGAACAGAAAAATTTTACTGAGAATAAATGGTAGTTAACAGTAAAATGACTTTAATGGAATGCAGAGGGGTAAAATGAATTATGATATGTACTGAAAGCCAACAAACCTGCAATATTCTTCAAAATATTTTTTAGGTTAATTATATTTCTAATATCAAATCTATATCTTAGGCTTATGTTAATAAGAAACTTAAGAAAAAACACGTACTTACTCTAAACTGTGAATTTAAAGTTTTTAGGGAAGGAAACCTTAAATTAAGAAAGAATTTTTGAATATTTTTTGGAAAGGATTTTGGGCCATTCATTCAAATGACAGGATGAAATTACAAGGAACATAAAAATTTGTGTCATTTCTAAGGGAAGAAATTTCTCTGAAAATGTACTTTACAAGAAATGTTAGCCAGCAAAAGTAAAAATATACCATGAGAATAAGATACTGGATATCCTTATACTCCAATTAGACTGAATAAAGATTCTATTTATTTTTGCTCCCTGCCGGCCTCAGTGTGCCAGGCCTGTGCTCACTAAGTTCCAGCTGCAGGTGCTCCAAGTCTCTGTTTTTCAGTCAGCAAATTGATTACTGTTAGAATAAAAGATGTTACTTTGTCCACACTAGATAATTTACACCACAAAATGGACAATTACTTGCTTAAACAAAGAGCACATTTCGGTATTGGCTGACAAAGAAAACAGATTCAGGAAAATTCAATCCATTTCTAAGTGTCCAAACTAATTATAAATATTTCCTTTGCTCCTACACTATATTCTACTTAACCAAGGCCATTCCACAGAAAATAGCCAAGTTTACAAATTTCCTCCTTAGGTTTTTCCTCCTTTGCTCTTTTTTGTAGCTCAGCTGATACTCATTATTTACTGGCCTGGTAGGGGAACAAATTCATTATGTCTTCAGGAACAAGGCTCCTAACATATAAATGGAGGTCCACATAAAGACAATAGGGAGTGGTGGGACCACTGGACAGAAACATGCAACAAAAGCAAAAACTTAAAGAAATAAACAAACAACAAACCCTCCTCCAGGTTTGCTTTGGTCCCTGGTTCTTACTGTTTTCTGCTTCCAAACTGTTGAGCACCGACATGTCTCATTACACACGATGATTCTTAAGGATGGAGTGGAATGGCTACGGAAGAGGACAGCTGACACTACTCTTTGTCCATACTCTGAAGATCTCTACACTAGGAGCAACCATCAGATCAACTCCTTACAAAAATAAAGACTCTTCCCCAACAGTAATTTAAGTAAGGCAAAACAAAAAACCTACCCTGACACACACACACTATATTTTGGTTACCAAAACTCTAACTTCACTTCTGATTTTTAAAGAAACAAGTATTTTTTGTTTCCTTCCTAGACTACTTGTTTTTTAAGCCAAAGGAACTGTGCTTGTCTTTGTTGATAGTTCATTTTGAAAAGTCTTATGTACTGAAGCTATACACATAGGCCCAGAAAAAGTAAGTCACCTAGATTAAAACCCCAGTTATCTATTAACCCTGAAAATTATAAAAATTACCGAGAACATCTTGACAACAAACGTTCTATAAGTTTTATATAGTCTGAGAAAGACTTTATTATATTTAAAATGAATTTTAAAAAAGCATTCTTAAATTCTGTTACGCTGAAAAGAAATGAAATTTAAAAAAATTCTGGGGGAAAAAAGAAAGCATTCTTAGAAGTGAATATGGAATACAAATAACATCTGCCATCTCTATTAATGAGGGAACATGCTTAAATCTGCACTTTCTCAATTCTGTTAAAGTACTTACACACAAACAGTAGTACTATGGTCTGAGGAAAAGAATATGTTTTAAAAGAATAAAGTATGACTTAAACAGAAAAACAACTTAAAAATATTCAGTAAAAATAGAAGACACGTGCAGACTAATAAAAAATACTATACAAATTAGGCTGAAAACCAGATAAAAGCATTTGTCCTCTGTGATAACTTCAGTAAGGGTCAGCAATTTTCTTATATTAGTTAGCATAACAATAACAATACAGAATTATCCACCTACTCAAAAAAGTAGTACAGAACATGGGTTCAAACTACATAGTACTCAGCAAACTACATAATACTGGGCAAATAACCTAACTGCTCTCAACATTGGTTTTTTCCAATGTAAAAGGAAACCCTATACCACCTACCTTTAAGGGGTACCAGGACAAATGATTACTTATAACTGACCTGTGTAAGCATGTCATGCAGTGTATATAACAAATGGGAGATGGTTAATAAATATTATTGCTGTATCACTCGACGTCACTCTAACACTTTTACATACTTCAATGTCTTACCTCTGCCGAAACATCATAGCTGGGTCCATGTTAGCAGAAGTCATTCGAACAACTTGGCGGATTTCTTTGGCAATCATTCTTAGCTTCTCAAAATTCACTAAACCATCTACTTTGGAATCATTTCCTATGGAATAAAAGCAATTCTTTGGTTCTCAAAATTAAAATGCCTACATAAAGGTAGCAGAAGTCAAGTTTCTCTTGGGAGCACAATTCTGAACCTCCTTTATCGAACTACCACTTCTGTTTCTTGTTTTTTGTTTTGTTTCCTTAGAGGAGGAGAGAGAAAGGGAGGTGGGGAGGGCCAGAAGGAGAGAGAATCTCGAGCAGGCTCCATGCCCAGTACCAAGCCTGATGTGGGGCTGGATCCCACAACCTTAAGATCATGAACTGAGCTGACATCCAGAGTCAGAGTCAACCAACTGTGCCACTGAGGTGCCCCGCTGCTTCTATTTTTAAGAAGCGATGTATATGACTCAACTCTGCTCCTAGGTACTGAGCTATTGGAAGGAATTCTATTCCTATGGGAGCAGTGATTATGAATACTGGAAGGTGATAAGCTACATAGCTTCTGAAACCAATTTCACAGTGTTGTTACAGGAATGCCTGTAAAATGTGCACCTCCTTAAGTCTTACTCTCCAGATGCTCAGCTCACTCTCAGGCAGGTACCTGTCTCTGCTCTTTTAGATAGCAGGGTATAGCACCTGAAAACTTAGAGTGACCTATGAGCTTAATTAATCCAGTAAGTTTTCTTTGATTTAAAATACTTTTAGAAATTGTTAAATGAGTTGTCAGCATTTAACAAGTGGAAGATATCCCCTGAAAACTTCTTACTATTATAAAAAGGGAGGGTTCTGGTGGGGGATTAAGGAAAAGTAGGTATGTTTTCTTAAATCACAATTATTAGTTAAAATTAAGAGGTGGCTGGCTCACAGAAGAAACACTTTCTTCTGTGTTCTTTCACCTTCACCTTCTTTTACCCAAAGTTTTTAATTTATAATTCTTACTTTCATCAACTGAATGCAAATATGCTTGCTTAAAAGTTCCATAATTATTATTTCTATTCTGATAACTCTGAGGAATTATTATTTCTATTCTGGGCTCTTAGGAAAAATTCACACAACTTTCAAAATGGTCTGCTTTTCTTTGAAGAAAGTAGGTATGAAACCAAACTTAGCCCATCTGATGGCTTACTAAAAGTTCAGAGTACAAGGCAAAAAAAAAAAAAAATGTTCAAAAGGCAATGTGACTGTCTATCGTAGTGTTTCTTTTTCATGCCTGTCTTCAATACTTAGTGTGGCTGCATTTATCTAATGTGGGAGGCCCCTGAGATGCCTCTGTTGAATTCCTAAGTCCCAAAGACATCTTTAAGAACCTAATGGGTCTGAAACACAGCATGTTCTCTCTCCTCATAGTAAACAGAACCTATACATTAAAGATATGAGTTGTTCAGTGCCTCAACATGTGAGGTGGTAACAAAATAATAATCAAAAATACTCTTCAAGTCACATAAACATGTTTTGAGGTAGCAAGTCAGAAAAATATATGTGAAGTCTATCACAGTATTTCCTTATGAAAGAGGAGTAAGGAGAGAAGGGGCAGTAAGATCAGATAATCAGAACCACCTTGAACTGAGAATAACTAGAAAATTTGAGCAAAAACAGAAAAAGCAAATAATTTAAGTCATCAAAAAGCTACTGAAGCAGTGAAGATTCTGAGGAGGAATGAAGATCTGGGGAAGGTTTACTATTTTGCAGTGCTTGATCCTAGGGACATTTACTGATTCAGAAAAGGCAGATGATGAGCTTAAAGAACTAAGTGGTACCATCCCAACCTATGAGATCAGAAGGAAACAACTTAAATTCTGGCAAACTTCCAATGTTTTGGGTTGAGATCCTGAAGGGCTATCCTGGGATTAAGGATGAACTAAATGTGACCAGGATACAAATTCAGTGTTAAATTATCTCAAGATATGAAAATGGATTAAGGTGATTTTGGATTGTTAGCACACCTAGCTGTCTGGCAAAAGCAAGCTTTAATTTCTCTGGAGGAACGGGGCATTATCTGAAATCTCAGACTATTTCTGTAATTTTTTATTAACAACATACATTTGACCAAAAATAACCAGGGCTATCAGGAAAAGAGACAACATGAATTAAATGCAGGAGAAAAAAACGACGAAAAAACCCCCACAAAGGATGGGAGTTATTAGACACAGGCTTTAAAATAACCAAGTCGAATATGTGCAAAGATACAGAAAACAACACAGAACTTCAGTGGAGAACATAATAAAGATAAAAAAAATGTAAATTATAAACCTGACCAAAAAGAAAAAAAAAAGCCTCATATAACACAAAAACTGGAAGTAGGAACTCACTGATATATTTAATAGTAAATTACACACAGTTGAAGAAAGAACTGATAAACTGGAAGAAATTATCCAGAATGAAGCACGGTTAGACAAAAAGAGGAGAAACAGAAAGGAGGGTATGCGACAACCGAGGAAGTCATAAGGTCTAACAGAGGTGAAATCAAAATTCCTAGAGGGACATGGGGAGATGGAGAGGAGAAGGGAGTTGAGGGAAATTGGGGGTGGGGGTGGGGGAGATGAACCATGAGAGACTATGGACTCTGAAAAACAACCTGAGGGTTTTGAAGGGGCGGGGGGTGGGAGGTTGGGGGAGCCAGGTGGTGGGTATTATGGAGGGCACGCATTGCATGGAGCACTGGGTGTGTTGTAAAACTATGAATTCTGTTATGCTGAAAAAAAATGAAATTAAAAAAAAATGTAGAAAAAAAAAACAGCTAAAAAAAAAAAAGAAAAAAGAAAAAAAAATTCCTAGAGGTTAGAAGAGGGAAGGTAAAAAATTTGAAGACAAAATGAATGAGAATTTTCAGAACAACAACAAAAAAATCAAAATACAGCTTTCAAGACATCTTATAAATAATCAGGACTATGCCACACCTAGTTACATCACAGCCAAACCAGAGACAAAAAAGAGGCAAAGAGAAAATTATAAGGCAGCTATTGGAAAAGAGCAAAATACAGTCACAGGCACAGCAAGTAAGACTGACAAATGATGTCCCAACATCAACAATGAAAGCCAGGACACAATGGAATGGTCTCTTGAAATGTTCAAAGATGACAACTGCCAACCAAAATTATGCCTTAAAAACGAATATGAAGTAAAGATATTTTTAGATAAATAAAATTAAGATATTTCATCAGCAGCAGACCTGCACTTAAATAATAGTGTTCTATAGCAAGAAAAAAACCCCAACCACACAGAAGCGTTGAAATGCAGAAAGAAATAAAAACAAAAACATCATATAAATACTGACTCTACTAAATGATAGTATGTGGGAGTTGAAAGCATTAACAACAACTGCATATAAACTGGGAGGTTAGTAAATGGAATTTAAATAATCTAAGTTCCTTGTACTGTCCAATACATAGAAAAGTACTGATGAATATTAACCTAACATCAACTAATTGAGGATAAATATTATAATGTCTATTGTAAAATGAGAAAAACAGTTAAACAGTATATAGTTAGTAAGTTACTGTATATATATATATATATTTATATTTATTTTTTATTTATATATATATATGAATAAATATATATATATATTTGATATATATATATATATGAATAAATAAATATATATATGAATAAATACCATACACAAAAATTAACTCAGGAAGTTTGTAGATAAAATAAGGTAAAAGATCACTAAGTTAGGGTTTTAAGGCCAAGAACCTGTTGTTCAACAAAAGGTAATCTAAAGAGACTCAAAAAGTAGGTCATATTACACCCAGGATTTATAAGAAATACTTAAAAATGTATTAAACAAAATAGAATAATGATAAAAATACATAAGAAAACTGAACTCATAATTGACCCAAA
This sequence comes from Mellivora capensis, assembly GCA_004024625.1. Classification (NCBI taxonomy): domain Eukaryota; kingdom Metazoa; phylum Chordata; class Mammalia; order Carnivora; family Mustelidae; genus Mellivora; species Mellivora capensis. The sequence goes on along the minus strand of PISX010012286.1, from coordinate 16,051 downwards.
AAAACCCCCACATAAATATATAAAAGGGTACTCAATCTCATTAGTAATTAGGAAAATGCAAATTAAACCACACCATTACTGAAATGGGTAAAAATAAGACGACTGAATTTACCAGGTACTGATGAGGAAGAATGACAACTCTAATAACAATGCCGGTGTTACACTTCAGTACATAATGTCAACTCTTTTCTAAAGTTGATTATATGAGTATCAGATCCATAAATGCCACCTTGACTGATAAGAATATTCAAGGCAGCATTATTTATAATAGGTGTGTGGAGGCCAAGAAAAATTAAGGCCATCCCACCTCAGGTTTAGCCTTAGCATAAGTACAGCCATCTTAGCTCCGGCAGCCATCTCAGACCTCTGTGCCCAAGGGCTGAACTTTCCCCCACCCTGCTTTAGTAAGCCCCACCCTGCTTTGGTTCCAGGAACCCATAAATACCCCTGCCTTGACTAGGCTCGGGGTCCAAATCCCTACTCCGCTGTGTCGGGTATACTTCGGCCCAAGCTTAAGCTTGTCAAATAAACCCTCATGTGATTGCATCGGTGCTTGGCTCCTTGGTGGTCTCTCAGACGCGAAAACTCGGGCATAACAGGTGAACAGTGGAAAACTGTCAAATGCTTATCAGAAGAATGGAAAAATCCACTGTACTGCATTCAGGTAACGGAACATAATTTTGAAAGTCAAGTACAGCTATAGTCAAAAACATGGAAAAATCTCACAAATCTAAGGTTGACCAATATAATCCAGAAACGAAAACCAAACCAAAGCATAACAAATATGTTCTGTAATTCTATTTATATAAAGTTCAACAACAGATAAAACTAAACCCCAGTATTAGGAGTCAGGACAGTAATTACTATTGGGGAAGAGAATGAGGGTGGTAATTAATTAGAAAGGGACATTTTGGTTTTGGCCAGGGTGTTGGTTACATGGGTGTTCTCTCTGTCATGATTCATTTAGTTGCTCAATGATTTTGGGAACTTTTACGTATTATATGTGTTGAGTAATTCAATTTAAAAAAAAGTTGGAAGGAAAAGTATTACTTAGCAAAATAACAAATATGATTCCAACAGTCTGACCTGGGTGTAAGTGAAATTTATGTTTGATTGCATAGGATAAACACCTAAATTTGTTTTTGTCAATAATGTGGATTTTGATTTATAAAATTTGCTGCATTTATAACTACATAAAGCTTTAGTGACATAAAAGGCTGCAAAATATATTAAATATAATAAAGCACAATTCTGTGGAATTAGTTGAAGTTTAACATGCTAATTTTCAAATAACTTTTAAATACCTTCATGGAGAAATGTCATATCTTTCTTGACAACAGGGAAGAGTGGAATAATTGGAGGCTGCATGCTTTGACTACTAAGAATATTTCTGTATTTTGCCATGTTTCTAGATGGATCAAAAAGGTCTTGTAGATCTTGGAGGTGTTTCTCATACTTGCTTGGTAATTTTTCCCAAGTACCTCTGAGTCGTGCTACAGATGCCAGGTTCAAACCACTGCCAAAGATGAGAATAAAAACATTAATAAGGGACTTGGAGGAGAGAGAAGACTCAGGGCAGTAAAGCATATACACCAAGTTTCTCTAACAAAGCTAAAATAAGTAGGGACATATTTTTGAAAAACAACACAAAGAAGAATGCTGCCACCAATCAAATAAAAACTGCGACTAATCAATGACCTAGCCATGATTTCAAATGAATTAGTAAAATAAATAAAGAGCTTAATGGAGAGATATAAAGAGCTTAAGGAAAATATGGTAGAAGGAATTGGTAAAAAGAAGTTAACTAGTAAAGTTCAGAAAAGAAATGGAACACAAAACCAATACAGAAATGAAGGCCACCCCGGAACCTACAGAAAGGGGTTAAAAAAAAAAACTGCTACACCCTGGTGCCAAGTAATGTTGAGGGGAGGATTAACAAAAGCAGTCAATGAAAGTAGACAGAACTGGAAGTCCACGTTTCCAGAAGAAAAGTTCTAGCACTTGGTTGGAGTAAAACAACAACAACAACAACAACAAATTGTGTCTGGATGCGCTTAAGTAGGTAAAACGAATAGTTTGATTCTGCTGGCTTCACCCCTCCCCAAACGGACACAACTGAAAGCTAAACTAGACAGACAGCTGGTGATTTCTCCCACAGGGGAGAGGGCGAACTGGTAAGTACATGTCTGGTTTCCCTAATTGTGTAGGATGCTATCAAAGACACTAACTTCACTCTTGTTTCGCTCAGCTCCAGAACATCCAGTAAAGTGGGAGCTCCATGACAGGGGTGAGGGAGCAGAACTGGAGAGTAGTATGGAAGATTCCTGGAGGACATTAAAGGAACACAGGTCCTGCTGACTGCTTCTGGACTCCAACAGGAGTGAGCCCAGGAGCCACAGGGAATGTCTCACCTCTCACTTGCAGATGGCCCCAAATGACCCACTGGCACCTGCCCTGCTCCATGCACCCAACTCATACCCCCACATCCTTCTTCCCTCTGCTGCTGGCTCCGTCCAAGGTCCTGAGAACAAGCTCTGATAAAGAAGGAGCAGAGAAAATAGACCAGAGGCTATGGGCGAAGGAGAAACCACAAACTTGAACTGGAGCACCACCTTCAGGAAAACAGAATAGAGTCTATCAGCAGATGACAGGGTATACTGGAGGATACAGAGAAGATAAACTTTAGAATTCTCTCACAAGAGGGAGGGGTGCCTGGGTGACTCAGTCAGTTAGGTGTCCGCCCTCAGCTCAGGTCATGATCCCAGGGTCTTGGGAGCGAGTCCCAGCAAGTTCCAGGACTGTATCAGGCAGGGATGCTTGCTTCTCCCTCTCCCTCTGCTGGCAGCTCCCCTGGCTTGTGTGCACAAATTCTCTCTGTGTCAAATAAATAAAATCTTAAAAAAGAGAGAGAGAAAGCACGGAGCAGATACATCCATGTAATGTCTGAGAAAGTCTTAGAATCTATAGGAAGACTGCTAAAGTTTTTTTTCCCTCCCCTCACTCTAAAGACTGCTAGTAAAAACTGGGAGAGGGTGAATGCTACTTCAAAAGAAAACACAAAAACAAATCAGGGAACCATGACATCACTGAAGTTCACAATAATCCTCTAGTTGCCAAACCCAAAGGCATGGAGAGCTACAATTTACCTGATAAAGAATTCAAAATAGCTGTTTTAATGAAATTCAATGAGCTACAAGAAAATTCAGAAAGATAATTCAATGAAAACAGGAAAATAATACATAATCAAAATGAGAAATTCAACAGATACAGAAATAAAAAAGAATCACAGATTTTTTTAGAACTGAAGAATTCAATGAACAAAATAACATAAAATGTCACAGAGAGCATCAGAATCAGAGTAGATGAAAGAGAATCAGTGAGAAAAAGAAGAGCAACTTTGAAGTAACCCAGTTGGGGGTGGGAGTGGGGAGAATGAACAAGAGTGAAACAAGCCTACATGGTCCACGGGCCCACCAAAAAACCCAACCATCTGAATTAGTGGAATTCCAGACACGGGAAGAGACAGAGAAGGAGGAGGAAAGCCTATTTAAAGAAATACGGCCGAGAACTCCCCAAACATGAGAAGAGATCTGGACATTCAAGTTTATGAGGCTAACTGATTACCCCATTACTTCAAAACAACTTTCTCTAAGACTCATTGTAATAAAACTGTCAAAAATTAAAGACAAAGAGAATTCTAAAGACAGCAAAAGAAAAAAAGATGATAACCCACAAAGGAACATCCATTAGGCTGTCAGCCGATTTTCTTGGCAGAAAACTTATAGGCTAGTAGAGAGTGGGATGATACATTCAAAATGCTGAAAGAAAAAAATTGTCAACCGAGGACACTATCTGAGCAACATTATCCTGAGAAATGAAGTACCTTCCCAGGAAAACAAAAGCTGAGGGTATTTATCACCATTACACCTGCCTTATAAGAAACACTGAAAGGAGTTCTTTCAACTGAAATGAAATGATGTTAAATAGCAACATGAAAAGATATACAAATATATGCCACTGTGATAAAGTTAAATACATAGTTAAATTCAGATAACCTAAAAAAAATGTTATTGATTTTTTTGACAGAGCACAAGCAGTGGAGAGTGGCAGGGAGAGGGAGAAACAGGCTCCCCACAGAGCAAGGAGCCCAATGTGGGGCTCGATCCCAAGACCCTGAGATCATGAGTTGAGCTGAAGGCAGAGCTTAATCAGCTGAGCCACCCAGGTGCCCCAAATTCAGATAACGCTTAATAATGCAGTATGATGATTTCTTAACCACTTAGAGAATAAAGCTTAAGGAACAACAAAATGACAACAGCTACTATAATATGTTAAGGAATACACAATATAAAAAGGCAAATTCTGACACTGAAAACATAAAAGAGCAGGGAGTAAAAGGGTAGAGTTCTGCATGTGACTGAAGTTGATATCAGCATGAAATAGTTATGTTTCATGTAAGTCTCATGGTAACCTCAAAGCAAATAACTATTGTAGACTCACAAAAGACAAGGAAAAGGTAATCAGTGCATTTCAGCACAGATGGTCATCAATTCACAAAAGCACACAGCAAGAGAGTAAAAATGAAACAAGGGGAACTACGAAACAGCTAGAACAGTAACACAGCAGTAATAAAGGTCTTTACCAGCAAACATTCTACATGTAAATGGACTGAATTCTCCCATCAAAAGGCACAGAATGGGTGGATGAGTAAGAAAAACAAGACCCAACTATATGCTGCCTATAGAAGACTCACTTCAGCTTAAAGGACACAAATAAGGGGCGCCTGGGTGGCTCAATGGGTTAAAGCCTCTGCCTTCGGCTCAGGTCATGATCCCAGGGTCCTGGGATCGAGCCCCACATCGGGCTGTCTGCTCAGCAGGGAGCGTGCTTCCTCCTCTCTCTCTGCCTACTTGTGAACTCTGTCTGTCAAATAAATAAATAAATAAATAAAATCTTAAAAAAAAAAAAAAAAAAAAAAAAAAAAAAAAAAAAAAAAAAAAAAGGACACAAATAAGCTCAAAGTAAAAGGATGGAAAAGATAAACCATGCAAATAGAAACCAGAAGAAAGCAGAGGATGCTTTATTTGTATCAGACCAAATGGACTTCAAGCCAAAAATGGTAACAAAAGACAAAGGAGGTCATGAGATAATGATAAAGGGCCAACTCATCCAGAAAACATAAAAATCATGAATGTGCGTGTGCCCAACATTTCAGCATGTAACTGTATTAAGCAAACAGTAACAGATCTGAAGGGAGAAACAGAAAACAATGTATTAATAAGGGGCTATACTATACCACTTTCAGCAATGGATGAATTACCTAGACAGGAAATCAATAAATGGACTTGAACCATACTTTAGACCAAATGGACCAAACATATATATATATACACAGGACAGTCTTTTCACCATTAGCAGAATATACACTCTTCTCAAGCATAAATGGAACATTCTCCAGGAGATATTATAAAATAAACCACAAAAAAGTCTTGGAAAATATAGGAAGACTGAAATAATGTCAAGTATTTTTTTTCTGACCATAAGGTGTAAAACTAGGAATTAACAAGAGGAAAAATGGGAAAAATCTACCAATAGAGAGAAACTGAACAACACTCCCTTGAACAACCAATGAGTCGGGGGAAAAAAAAATCAGAAGGGAAATAACTATCTCGCAACAAACTAAAATGGATACATAACATAACAAAACCTATGAGATGCTGCAAAAACTATTTCCAAGACAGAATTTTAGCAATAATTTTCTTTATTAAGCAATGGAAATTACCTGGCTTTTCATATCAAAGAACTGGCAAAAGAAGAAACTCAGCCCAAAGTTAGGAAAAGGAAGAAAATAAAGATCAGAACAGAAAGATATCAAATAGAGGCCAGAAAAATAAAAAAGATAAATGGAATTAAGAAGTGTTTTTTTGAAATGATTAACAAAATTGACAAACCTTTAGCTAGATTAAGAAAAATAACGGAAATAAGTAGTACTACCTAATTCCAGGGAGAACTGATTGATTCACTTGTGTCATCTCTGCTATAAAGTTAGTTTCTTTGATATACTTTAATATAAAATATGGGAAAACAAAGCAATTAATTTTACAGGAACTACTGAATATGAATAATGTGTATAATAATACAGTCTTTAAAACAAAACAAACCTCTAACCAAATACCCTTCTTGGAACTTTCCTTCTTTCGAATTGCTTTCCTTGGCTGTAAAGACACTATCATAACTGTACTGTTCTATTATTTCTTGAAATTGTCCCCTATCTCTTTGGTTCAACTCTCTTCTTTACCCCTGCACTCTGGATGGTCACTAGTTACGGCTCTTAAACCCTCTACTATTTATTTTTTACATTATCTTTTTACAAAGAGATCTCTCTCGGTGTTAATCAGCTTTTTTCCCACAGACTACTCCAAAACTGAGCCTATAACTCTCACATTCTAACTTTATGTCTCCTACACAGTTTCAATTTCTAGCCTTCCAAGTGTGCATCAATGGAATCTTGGTTCCTTGGTTTAGACTCAGCTGTTAAAAACTCTGAAGTAAGTGGCATGATTCCTGCATTTTATAGGTGAAAAAAAAAGTCTTCAATTTTCTACTGACACAGTGCTACTACACTGGAGAGGCAGGACTCAGACACAGGTTCAGCTGTTCTAAAGGTTAAGGCTCATCTCTGTTCAATACTCCTTCTAAAATCAAATAAACAAAACCACACCAACAAAAATTCCTCCTAAAGCGTCTAATTCAAGCACACCCACTGGTTACCTTCATAAAGGAGTTTCTTATCACCATGACAGATTTATGATTATAAAGATTCCAATTCTATCTCATGTGAGACTAGAACAGGTCATAATTAAATTCTGTGGGAGTCATCCCATAGATGGGATTAGGAGGTAATTATGCTGCTATATACAAGCACATGATCTTATAAATGGGCAAAACTATAATTACCCTCCACCTTTAAAACTAGACTTCCTTTAAGAGGAACCCCTTACCACTATACTAGGGGAGGGTCAGAAAATACATTATTACCTAAGTTAGCCAATCTAGCCAGTCATAGTGAGTCAGGGGAAGAAAGGCTCTCAGGACATATAACCATCCACACTTCCTGGGCTTAGAGACCGTGAATTTTTAAATTCTAAGACCTACTGTGCTTCAGCAACAATACAACCAGATACCTCATGCAGTGTTTGATAAACAAATCAGTGCTCACCAAATGGTTGCCATTGTTATCATTATTTGTTGTTGTTTTTATTGTTTCAAAATTGCAATTTTAGGTTGGAGCAGTGATGCCACACTGATTTTTCAGTGCCAAATCACAGTGAGGCAAATATGGAAAGATGCCCAATACGGGAATCTGATGATAAAGATCACCTGTTGGCCATATATCCCAAGAGGGTATAATCCATCAAAAGGGGAGAAAGGAAAAAAAAAAAAATGGGAAGATACTTAACCCTTTTCAGCAAAAGCAATGTTTAAATGAAAGATGGCAGAAAAAGAAAGTGAAAAAGCCACTATCACCAGAATGGAAAATACATTAAATCTAACAATACTTTGAAAGCCTATTAATTGGACTTTTCTTCTAGTCACTTAACACCTATGCAAAAAATCAGCTTCATGTCTAAACTATACACAAATATTCATACAAACTTACCTTATTATGGCAAACATGGAATTGAAGTTCTTACATTCTCGACAATGAAGAGCAATTTTAATAAAATGCTTAATAATCTTCATTCGTTTCAGCTGATTGGATTCAGTTAAAATCTCTGAGGCAACCCAGAATGTCTCCTGGTTAACAATGTCCTCAAACTCTTTCAAGTGAGTATTTCCTGTTTTGGAATCTAATTTAAAAAGGTCATCAATGTATTCAGTAGGCTCAATATTACGAAACAAATCGAAGTCCCTCATTGACAGCTGAGTGGCCACCTCAATGGTACTGAGCTGCAGCATGGAGAGTTGGCTTTCCTTAACTAGTTCTTGAGCATCTTCATCTGAACATAAGGTTTCTGTTTCCATGTTATTTTTTAAATAATACCTAAAAGAAAAAAACTATCTTTATAACTGATTTCACATTTATAAAGAGCACTTTCTTTTGGACTGTTGTCAAAATGTGATTATATGGTTAATAACATTTTGTCAAAAACATCAGAAAATTCAGGAAAATAACATTGTAAATGAGAAGACAAAGAAGTTACCCTGTTGTTCCACCATTTGACATCTATTAGAGAGTAAAAATAATGTTGACAATGCTGCGAACCTAACCATTTTATGAATGAATGAACTACTCACATAATGCATCAACAACTGTGTGTGTGTTCTTGAGGATAAAGCTCTAAGAGTCATATATGAAGGAAGCTGATGCAGGGTAGGTACTACGTCAGTATTTGTTCATGGACACCATGAATGAACATCTGAATCAAGACTGTTTACACTTCTATTCAGAAGTTCTTACACTCCTTTTCTTCTTTCTCAATTCCCAAGAGAGGCAAAGAATAAAACCAGTAAAGAGGAAAAACCTCTCCACTAATGAGTTCTCCCTTCTTAAATACAAAACTACGTTCCAGCAAATGGCACTGATCGGCAATCATAAAAAAGACCTTCATTTTCTTCTTTTTACATTAACAATTCTATAACACTTAAAAGTTAAAGACAAGTTTCACAGCTGGGAAATATCTTGTATAGGGCTGGTGCTGGGGATAAAAAAGGTAACATACTTGTTGTGTGTCTTTTAGTTCATTCTTTTCTAATATACAACTTGATCCCAGCCTCAGTTTGTGACCATCTACTTTTGACTATCAAGGAACTATATCTTGTTTTCCTCTGTGTGTATACTATTCATATACCTAAAGGAACACTATAAATGTGTTGAGACCCTAGTTAATAAAATTGTATCTAACATTTATAGTGGGGGCTAACTCATTCATTCAACTAACATTCCTATGTGGTAGGTTCTACTATTATCATTCCCATTTTTTTTTTTTGTGAGAAAACTCAAGCAGAGAGAAACCAAATAACTCACTCTGGTCACACAGCCAGAGCTGGGACTTTCCCAGACTGCTGAGCACTCTGCTCCACTATGTATAGCTAGCAAGGCTGAGTTCATCTATTCTCTCTTACCAGTAACCATGAGGGGTAGTCATTTTAAGGTTTCTAAGGATCTTAACTCTATGTATAGAACTTAGGCTCACTAAAAAGAACATTATTCTCAGACAAAATCACCAGAGTTAACAACAAATGTACTACAGAAACAATCTTCTAGTTGATCAAATAATATTCAAAGCAAATTTTTAAAAAATTTAAAGTTATTCCAGTCACAGTTGGAAAAGTGCTTAGAAAAAGAACTGTAAAAATTATGCCCTCTTTTGCCCAGAGTACATTTTAGTCATACTAAAAACAAATTTTTAACTTAACACATACATACTCAAATACATACAAAGATCTGTATCATTTGGTTTCCTCTCTAAAAAATGGGTCTACACCAGTGGTTCTAAGAATCTGTTTTAGCAAGAGGGCTAAAATATTTTAGCAAATTATCCTTCCCTTCCTTCTCCTACTTTCGAGTAGTCCTTATGAGTGCTTACGCTCTGAGATTCCATTTACATAATTATGGAGACAAAGCTGAAAAAAAAATCCTATTTTAATTTTAGAGAAATTTCAATGATCCTAAGACATGATATTTCTACTTAATATATCTGTTTTTACACACAATCTTCAAAAACACATCTACATAAAGGGGATTAAGGGGTATAAAAATTTTCAGTTATATAATAACTCATGGAGATGAAAACTACAGCATAGCAAATATAGTCAATAATACTGTAATAACACTGTATGGTGACTACAGTTTTCATGCTGAGCACTGAGTAACAGAACTATCAAACATATTGTACACCTGAAACTAAAACACCATTGTAAGTTAATTGTACAATTTAAAAAATCTAGAAATAAGTACATTCACTAATAAGCACATTCACCTTCCATTGAGCTGAATTCTATCAGCTAATTTGGAGAACTGGTCTGGAAGTCTTCTCTGTTTTATGACACCCTCAGGAGTAACAGAAACTTCACAGAGAGAATATGTGTCGGACGCACCCGTCAAACCAAATTCATGAACAGCATGACAAACAACTTCTTTAGCTGTAGTGTCTTTACTGATGATAATGTAGCAACTCTGTTGATCTGCTTTGAAAACTCTTATAACTTGATCAGGAATATCTACGTAAATACAAAAGTGTGCCTTGTTATTTTCAAGACAATTCGACTCTTCATAAAGCAATTTAGAACAAAAAGATACCTCTGGACAGTGATACATACCTACCTATTTCAGGAGGTTAACAGAAATCACTGTTGCATTTATGGGTAAATGAATGTATCTACCTTCTCAGGTGACAAAATACTAATATATGTTCACAGAAAAACATACACAAAATGATAAACATTATGATTTGGAAGCCACAATCTTTTTTATTTATTACAAACATTTTGAGGTCATTAAATACTCTTCAACAAAACAATTTTTTAATAGATTTTATTTATTTGGGAGAGCTAGAGGGAGAACACAAGTAGGCAGAGCAGCAGGCAGAGGGAGAGGGAGAAGCAGGCTCTCTGCTGAGCAAGGAGCCCGATGAAGGGCTCAATCCCAGGACCTGGGATCATGACCTGAGCCGAAGGCAGCCTCAGCCGCTTAACTGACTGAGCCACCCAGGCACCCCAACAAAACAATTTTTAGAAGAGGCATAAGACTCCATAATGTGTATTTTATATTTTTAAATTTATTTATTTATTTATTTGACAGAGATTACAAGTAGGCAGAGAGGCAGGCAGAGAGAGAAGGGAAGGAGGCTCCCTGCTGAACAGAGAGCCTGATGCAGAGCTTGATCCTGGGACCCCAGGATCATGACCTGAGCTGAAGGCAGAGGCTTTAATCCACTCAGCCACCCAGGCGCCCCTTTTTAAATTAGCCAAACCTTTAATGACAGATATTTAGATTGCATATCTTTTATAACAACACTATGATGACTAATACCCCCTCCTTTCCCTGGTAGATTAACCTTTGCAGGCAATCTGATTATTTCCCTGAGAAAATCCAGTGGGGGAGGGGAAATGGGAGGGGAGAAAGAGAGAGAGAGGATTTGCTGAGTTAGAAGGAGGGCAAGCATATTTTTAAGGTTTTTGAAATATACTGACAAAATGCTCCCCAGAGAGTTTGTAATATTTTATAATGCTAGAATATAAAGAGAGCAATTTTAATCACATCCTTACTGAACTGTTCATTACAATTTTTTTTTTCATTTTGAATCCCTATGCTTTAACTCCCTCTAAAAATATGTCATTATCTTACATTTCATTTCTTTGATTATGGGTGAGAGTCATTTAATGAGCGACTAATATTCCTTCTTTTCAAAAATACTTTTTATATTCTTTATGCTTTTTCTTACTGAATTATAGTAGATATCAACACTCAGTCTACTATACAGTGGCACATGTCTTCCTATTTTTATATTTATTTAACACAGGAACACGGATTTGGTTAAACATCAGTTTTTTTCTTTGGGATTTCTGCTATTAGCAGACAAGTCCTAATTCAAGATATGCACAAGTAAGTAATGATTATCTCCTTCCCTCATTCTACCTTGTTTTATTTTGTTATACTGCATCGGCTAAAACTTTAAAAACAATGTTCAATATGATGACCCTGGACTAATTTGAACAGAGTATATTTTCCCCCTAATATTTCTTAATATTAATAATTTCTTGACAATAAATCACTGTTATAAAAATTTTGTTCTTTAAATTAGGAAAAATGTATTATTTGTGATTTTTTTTGTAAGGACTATAATTGGACTGTGTGATGTTGGTGGCTCAAGTAATTATATATGGTTTGTCTAGTATTATCTCATTAGCACTACATATATTAGTAACTTTTAGAGATGAAGAAAAATGACAAATTTGTCTCAAAGTTATCTCAAGTACAATTCTGGCTAAAGGAAAGAATAATGAAAGAGATGTGGCAGAAGATAATTTCAGAGAATAAGGAACTACTCTGAGGCTCATGGGACAAAAAGAGACCCCCAAGACTGGAAGATTCAACTAAACATATGAATGCCTGGAAAACACAGTCTTAAAAGTTCTAGGCCCACTGTCAAGCTGGAAGCAGAAGTCTTCATATATTCAGTCAAGTCCCTTTCGTAAGATGTATGCACCAAATGGCCTTTCTTGATGTATGCAGATATTTGAGTCACCAAAGCTTCTTGTTCATATTTCCTTGCAGTGAGTAAATCCTTAGGGTGCTGATGACATCAGGTCTCTAAACCTACAAGGCTTAAGATTAGACTGTTTTATGATCCACTCAAATCAGAGATGCTTCTCTATTCTTGGCTAGAAAATGTTTTCAAGCAGAGGGAAATTCCAATTTGTTAAGAGAAAGATAGTGGACAAAAGGGTTTCATTATCCCCTTGAACTCTGTATAAAGAGGTCAAACAACTAACTACTGTTACCTGTACTGTCCCTATCCTCTTTACAAAAAAAAGGCCTCAGTTGTCTGGGGCTCTAGTACTGGATCAGTTTACTAGGTTTTTGCCAGCAGGATTGGCTAACCTTGAGGGAAAGAGGAGATGCTCTGATCTCTTTTACTAATTTCTCCAGAGAAATTTATTCACAAAGACAGATCGGGAATTTGCACATATTTCATTTTCTCTTCTTTTACTTTCAAACACTAATAACATCTGGGAAGGAACTCAGACTTGTATATCTTGCAAAACAGTGTAAAAGAAAGTCATACTGTTAAAGCCATTTGTTTCCCATGAGAAGGCCAAACTGTTACACAATCACATCACGTAAGAGGGATCTGGACATCATGAATGGGTACCCCTAGAATAGATCCATAAAAGGGATTATTCAAAGGGCACCTTATTACCTAAACCCTGATTAATTTGCCAACGTAATAAATACCAATCTGGAAAATGATTTGGAAAAACACTGGAGGTAAACATTTCTTTGCACTGTTATCAGCATCATGGTAAAACTTTGTTTTAAAATTGTGACATATAAAACATACCTATTCTTCGCCACCATGTTTGTTGTTAGAAGGGCGTATGTGTCAAATGTAATACTTAACACAGGTAAAATAGCAAATGTTAAATGATCAGATGAATGGTAGACATGACGTTAGAATAAAATTGAATCAAGGGAAAATGATGATTTCAAATTTTAGGCATGAAACTAAAATAAAAGCACTTAAAAATAAAACCCCATAAGGAAAAAAGAGACGTTTAAAAAGAATCTTGGAGTACTAAAGCATTTATTAGTCTTATTATTCCTATTTCATTAAAAAAATCTTAGGTAATAGGTAAATGATTTAAGAGAAGGAATCTCCAATATCTGAAATTTCAACTCAAAGGCAGAATTTCTAGAATACTAACTATAATCCTCCTGATTAAAATAAAGAAATAATATACTTGAAGGATGCATGTATTCACCCCAGTAATAAAGAAGGGACTATTTCAGTAAGATTATGATAAAAACAAAACCGAAGACTGCCTCTTAATTATACTTTAAGTTATTAACTGCCAAGTAAGTACTTATGGAGTGCCTGTTAAATGTCAACAGTGTTTAAGTGATGAAGATACAGAAATAAAGGAGATAGGACAAAGTCTCCGCTCTCAGGGACTTGCTTATAGTAGACTAAGTGGTGGTTCACGGAAAGACAATCCACATGGTAAGAAGTTTCACTAAGAAAACACAAGGTAGTGGTACAGTGGTAGAGATCAAGGATTAGCACATTTGTTCTATAAAGGGCCAGACAGTAAATATTTTAAGCTTTGCTGGATAAGAGGCAAAATAGATGATATTCTGTAGGTACATATATAGTAAAGGAGAAAATAAATTTCCACAAACTCTCTGACAAAAATTTGGTATTCAACAATAGTGCAAACATAAAACATGGAAAGATAAAAACAGAGATTTAGGCAACACTGTAAACACTCACCAAAAGGGAAGTGGTTAAACAAAATGCTACCAGCTGTTTAGAAAACTGTGGAAGAACAACACATTCTGAAGCAGAAAAGTATTCAAGGTATATTGCCAGATGAGATGGGCTAAGTAAAAGAAAAGTATAGCATATAATTTGGGGTGAATAGAGTGGTAGACACATTCTATGTGCACTGAAATTTCTGGAAAGATATATGAATAAACAACCATTAATTCTAGGGAGTGGAGACTTATATTCTACCCTTTCTTGGATTTTAAAAAATTTTATGTTCCTTTAAAATAAAAAATTAGTTAAAATAACTCAGACTTGTAATACTGAATCTGAAAAAGTATTAAGTATTAAAGAAATCAAATAAAAGGTATGTGCTACTAATGAAAAAGAAGTAAGCAGGAAGTTCCATAAGTAGACTCGAAAAAAAAATTCCAGTTTTATAATCCTTTTGGCCATACTCTTGAGATCTTTTATGCCTAATCTAGTATCTAGGTCAAAAATTCCTCCAAAACATATGTAAGTTATAGAGCAGCATGTATACTCTGATTCTATAACTATAAAAAATTATGTATTCAAAGAAAATGTTGAAAAGAATACATACCAGTTTACACTGGTAAGCTTGTAGATTGGACAGAAAAGTTCTGACTCTTATTTTATTTAATTCTGTATCATATGGCTTTTTAAAAATAATAAAATACTACAAAGAAGTTTAGCAATGGAATACCACAGTCTTCAAGATACTTACAGTAAAAACCAACAGCTGTAGGCAGCAAAAACAAAGCAAAATCACAGAAGAGTCAGCAATCAAAAGCAAACTACTTTTAACAGTTCTCTAGCTTTGACCCTACTTTCTAACAATTTTACTCAAGCAACATAAACATAGCTGAGATCACATCAGACTTGACTGATGTCACACATGTGCTGCAATATATACACGTGACATGCACAGCTAACCTAAAATTTGGCGCTGTCATATATAATTTAAGGAACTGATTTTGGAATCAATTGGTAATGTGTATTTTATTCAACATAAACAGCACCGTAAAAGTGCTTTCATAAAGGTGTACATTTGGGGGTTTAAAAATATAATTTGTAAGTCAAATACCAATCTTATAGGTTTTTTTTTATATTGCTGGTACGGACAAAGGCTGCAGACTGAGTCTGCAGATTAACCTTCTTAGAAGAGAAGTCATAAGAGCCTCTAAAGTTTTCTATGAGTGAACTATGCAATCAGTTGAAATGACTAGCACTTCCTCCTCAGAAATCTGAACTTCAGTGCGATGGAGCTTAAAGTTTCTAAATTTTAATAAATTCCACCTTCTTCCCTTTGTTGCCCCAGCCAAATCCCCAAATGACTGCTGTCCTTTCCCTACAACCATCCCTTATTTCCTTACCACCATTTCTATATATGCCACTGACAAAAAGGCAGCCACGAACATCATTTATTTTATAACATACCATCTTATGAAAGTATGCATACTTAGTTTGTGTTTTGGTAGTGTAAAAATATTTCATTTGTGAACATACTGCAGCAGGACACACACACAGACATGAAAATAAATTCCTGTGCTCCTACTGGAAAGCAATATAAGACAGACAATGAAAATGTGCTAAAGATTTCTAGGAGAGGAGGGACTGCCTTCCCACATAAGGTAACATTTGAGCTCAGTACCACAGAACAAGAAAAAGTTCGTGGGATATGCAGGGAGAGAACACCAAAGGTGGCAAAAAGCACAGAAAAAGAAATCACAGTTATGAAGGTACGTGCCCCACTCAAGAAAGACAGGTGGTGAGAGTGGGGAGAATGGCAGAACAGCAGGCTAGAAAGGGGGTTTACAATCATGCTGTGAAAACTGGACATTGGGGGGAGACAAGATGGCGGGGAACTAGGAGGATGCTCTGGTTCAACCTGTCCCCTAAAGTGAGCTGATTACCTACCAAGGAACACCGATCACTCATGAAATCAGCCTGAGATCAAAATTCTACTCGTCAGGATCTCTACGGGGGCAGAAGACGCCAGTGGGCAGTCTTTTTTGTTTGTCTGTATTTGTTTGTATACT
>PISX010012285.1:0-60851 GCA_004024625.1 Mellivora capensis | reverse complement strand
CATCTTAAGTGCTTCCTAAATTAAAAACTCTGGACTCATAATTTGGGCGTTGCCCATTCACTGCTCTTAAAGCCACCTTGAGGCTGTTCTTGCAGAAATCAGGAAATAACCTGATTTCCATCCATCATGATACCTGATGTCCATCCTTCCCACTCACTACCAACCATTAACCAAACTGCCCTGGGCCAACCTGAGCTTCTGGCAACTTCGGGGGAAGGAGAGTCAACATCAAAAATACTAAACAAGATTATAATATAGAACTGCAACACACCTCTAACAGAACCACAGGGACTAGGTTTGAATAAGCACTTGCCCTGTTCCTATCTTTTCTCCATCCCATGACCCAGCCAATTTTTTTTAAAGATTTTATTTATTTATTTGACAGAGATCACAAGTAGGCAGAGAGGCAGGCAGAGATAGAGGAGGAAGCAGGCTCCCTGCTGAGCAGAGCGCCCGATGTGGGGCTCCATCCCAGGACCCTGGGATCATGACCTGAGCCAAAGACAGAGGCTTAACCCACTGAGCCACCCAGGCGCCCCGACCCAGCCAATTTTAATGAAGACAGTGTTTTTTTCACGGGTATACAGATGTTACTGGTAAGCCCCACCTCAGCCTCCCTGCTCAGCAGGAAACCTGCTTGTGTTACCCTCTGTCCCTCTCCCGGCTTGTGCTTTCTTATGCTCTCTCTTAAATAAATAAATAGATTCTTAAAAAAAATTTAAAAGGGGCACCTGGGTGGCTCAGTGGTTAAGTGGTTAACCTCACCTTCGGCTCAGGTCATGATCCCAGGGTCCTGGGACGGAGCCCCACATCAGTCTCCCTGCTCAGTGGGGAGCCTGCTTCTCCCTCTGCCTGCTACTCCCTCTGCGTACTATTCCCCATGCTGGTGCTCTGCCTATCTGACAAATAAATAAATAAATAAGCTTAAAAAAAAATAAGAGAACACTAATTATTCACCTCTATCAAGAAAATTAAATTTATATACTTGAAATTAAACTAAGTGTTGTGAAGAATTGACACTAATTTCTGAAGTCTATGAAAGTGGGGAACTGTTCCTTTGAAAACATGCACAAAATCTCCTTATGTAGTATTACAGTCCTTTAGAACACATTTTTTTAAAAAATGGCAATATTCTGATTTTGTGTGTGTGTGTGTGTGTGTGTGTGTCTGTGTGTCTAATTGCTGACACAGCAGAAGTTTGGTTTTCTTTTATTTTTCATTGCTAGTGTCTAATAATTTAGATCTATTATGAGCAAATAGGATTCTGTATAGTCCAGAAATTCAGCCACTATCTTGAATCCTGTTTCTAGAAGAAAATGCTTTCTACATTCCCAGCAAGTCTGTATTCCCAACTTTGGAGCAAAAGCCATGTGAAATTTGAACACTGCTTGTACATAAGTAATCAAAATATGGTTAAATATCTTTTCTTGGGGTCCCTGGGTGGCTCAAAGGGTTAAACCTCTGCCTTTGGTCTCAGGTCATGGTCTCAGGGTCCTGGGATCGGAGCCCTGCATCAGGCTCTGTGCTAAGCAGGGAGCCTGCTTCCCCTTTCTCTCTCTGCCTGCCTCTCTGCCTACCTGTGATTTCTCTCTCTGTGTCAAATAAATAAGTAAAATCTTTAAAAAAAAAACAAAACCTACTTTTCTTTAAGTTAACCAATCTGAATTTCCTGCTATTATTCTTTTCAAGTTATTTTGCTGTGCAAAATATCACTGTAATCCCTCTGCTCTGTATTTAGGAAGATGGCAATGCAGCATGGCCATCATTATGCCCTTGGAGCCAGATCAAACTGCCTTCCAGTCCTGATTCAATCACTTGCATGCTCTATGGCTCTGAGGAAATTATTTAATGTTTAATTTTAGGTTCCTATACTGTAGAATAGGAATGATATAAATACCTATCTCTTAGAGTTATTGTGAGGATTAAGATCAATCAATACAAATTTCTGTCACAATAACCATTTCCAGAATATGAAATGGTAGTCTTTTTTCTTTATCATGCACCCATATCAGTAGAAATATTTTCATCCTATAGCCTTTATTTATAAATTACATACATGTGCTTCCTAACTAATATAACAGCATAAAATGAACATAAAAGTAAAATTTGAAATAAGTACAACCTAAAAATGAATAAAAATATAAAGTACAAATGGGAAATTCATTGCATTTATAATTTTTCAAACAATTCCCAATTGCAATGCAACTCCAGATTTTTTTTAAAGGAGTTAGAAAATTCTGTTTCTAAGGGCTTTTTGTGTGAAGAGACAAAAATGTTAATGGATGACATATCATTTTCACACAGTCACACAATGATACAAACATTTCTAAACACCCATTTTCAGAAGTGTTTTTTTGTTTGTTTGTTTGTTTTTTTGTCAGAGAGAGAGGGAGAGAGAGCGAGCGAGCACAGGCAGACAGAGTGGCAGGCAGAGGCAGAGGGAGAAGCAGGCTCCCTGCCGAGCAAGGAGCCAGATGTGGGACTCGATCCCAGGACGCTGGGACCATGACCTGAGCCGAAGGCAGCCGCTTAACCAATTGAGCAACCCAGGCATCCCAGTGTTTTTTTTTTTAAAGATTTTTATTTATTTATTTGACAGAGATCACAGGTAGGCAGAGAGAGAGGAGGGGAAGCAGGCTCTCGCTGAGCAGAGAGCCCGATGTGGGGCTCCATCCCCAGGACCCTGGGATCATGACCTGAGCCGAAGGCAGAGGCTTTAACCCACTGAGCCACCCAGGTGCCCCTCAGAAGTGTTTCTGTAGCACTAAGAAAGAAACAGTTGGTTTCTTACTCAATGCTAAAATACCACCTTTATCTTGATGGGGCATATCAGTTTTTGGTGGTGTGTTTTCTTTTAATATCTGTGTGAGGCTTACCATCGATAGGTACTTGACATTGCAGAAAAGATCAGAAAATTTAGATCATATATTTTCTGTTAAAAAATTATGAAATTCTTCTTTAAGCTTGATGAGAATTTGAAGTGTTTTTTTCTTAAGATTTTATTTATTTATTTGACAGAGAGGTCACAAGTAGGCAGAGAGAGAAGTGGAAGCAGCTCCCTGCTTAGCAGAGAGCCCGATGCAGGACTCAATCCCAGGACCCTGAGATCATGACCTGGGCCAAAGGCAGAGGCTTAACCCACTGAGCCACCCAGGTACCCTAGAGAACTTGAAGTGTTTTGCCATAAGATAACCAGTGAACCTCTCTGCAGTACAGAATATTTTCATGAACTCTCCTCATCTCCTGAGCACATATTTATCTAACAGAGATTCATATGGTGCTTACCATTTACAGGAACTGTTTTAAGACCTTTGCAAATATTACCTCAGTTCATCTCATAACAGCATTCAGAGTTAGGTTTCATTCCCATTTCACAGATAACTATGGCAGAGACAAGTTGAAAAAATGTTCAAAGGCAGGATTTGAAACTAGCCATTTTGGCTTTAGAGACTGCTTTTAACGAATAGACTCTGGTGCTTTAGAGTCTACTAATGAAGATAAAATAACTTTTAATTCCACTTAACACATGTGAGCTACAACTGATAGGAGGATTTTATTTTATTTTTTAATTTTATTTATTTATTTGAGAGAGAGGCAGTGAGAGAGCATGAGCGAGGAGAAGGTCAGAGGGAGAAGCAGACTCCCCGTGGAGCTGGGAGCCCAATGCGGGACTCGATCCCGGGTCTCCAGGATCATGACCTGAGCCGAAGGCAGTCGTCCAACCAACTGAGCCACCCAGGCATCCCTGATAGGAGGATTTTAGAAGCAGAGATTGGGTGAGGTTGCCAATACCAATTCTTCATTATCAGGAGCTCCCGGCGTCCCACCCACATGACCACCTAATGTATAGGGCATGCAAGAGCTCTAGTGTGGAAATATTAGTACCCTTAAACTATTTCTTATTTTTCATAAATATATAAGCACATGTTCTGATATCTTGTTCCCAAATTCTGTTGAATTTCTGCAGAGTCTTCAGGCATATATGTGCCTCTTGTTGGAGTTTACTGCTGTAGAATCTGAATGCAGATGGGAAAGGAGCTCAAAAGACTTGCTTGTGTCTACTTCCAAAGCTAGAAGGTATGTTACATGTGAATGTATAAGGAGTGGTCCCTCTGGACATGTGGATATCTGTATTTTTATATATAGATATCATGTTAGGTTACAATCTACTTATATAAATGTTTTTTTACTATATGAAAGCATATCTTAGAATCTGTCAGGAATGTGTCACCAAAAATTTTCTGAGGATTTTCACAAAGATAATGTGACACATTAAAATTAATTTATTGGTTTACTCTTCTCTATTTCCAAGCGCTGGAAAGACTTGCTGGGGGAATGCCTATAAGTAGTCCATATTGTTGACTAGGAGAAGTTAGATTTCTGCCTTTCATTTATGTGACTCATCTGCTTGTTTACCCATTTAAATTTGGGAGATCATGGCCCAAATGGGGGAACGTGGTGTCAGAGAACAAAGACTGTAAATTCAGTGATGTTCCTCTTTAGGGCAGGGATCCTCGAAGTGTGAGAGTCCTTTGAGCTGTGGGCTAATCTAAAGCAAAGCATGCCCTTCCTTTTTTCTGAATGAATGAAGAACAGTTTATGCGGATGGTATATTTGTATTTGATTTGACTATCCTCTCAAATGAGTTCTAATGCTTTGTAATTTTATCTCTTAAATTTTTAAAGATTTATTTATTTATTTGAGAGAGAGAGAGAGAGCATGAGTCGAGGGAAGAGCAGAGGGAGAGAATCTCCAAGCACACTCCCCACTGAGGACAGAGCCTGAAGCTGGTCTTGATCCAGCGTGATCTCTATGAGATCATGACCTGAACTGAAACCAAGAGTTGGACGCTCAACTGGTTGAGCCCTCCAGGTGCCCCCAAATTTTGTTATTTTAAATGAAATAATATCTGTGTTCTGTTAAGAAGTCAGGTTGCTCTTCATTGTTTGGCAATATAGCAGGTTCCTGCTCAGCGTGTGTGTGAGTGAGAGTTACTTTGTAGGACAGTTGCTTCAATTCTGATGAGGTGTTGACTTGCACTGGTGTGGATTTCAATTTTCTTTTATTATTTTTTTAAATTTTATTTATTTATTTGAGAGAGAGAGACAATGAGAGAGAGCATGAGTGAGGAGAAGGTCAGAGGGAGAAGTAGACTCCCCATGGAGCTGGGAGCCCGATGTGGGAGTCGAACCCAGGACTCCAGGATCATGACCTGAGCTAAAGGCAGTCACTTAACCAACTGAGCCAACCAGGCACCCCTCAATTTTCTTTTAAACATAAATTATTATTAGTTTGGTTTAATTTTATCCATTTATTTTCATTAAGATCCTACAATTGCTACATATTTGAAGTAATAGCATTGTGTCCATTTTGCCTATAACTAGACTTTAAAGACACATGTATAATTTATATGCATTATCTGTCTTTCTATTGTTATAACAGATTATATATATATATATACACACACATATATATGTATATATATATGTAATTTAGGAAAGGATATATATATGTCCTTTCCTAAAATTTGTTTGTTTAATCACACCTCACTGTGAATTACTAAATTCTTTTTCTGGTGGAGACTGGAATGGATCAGGCAGGCCTTTACCCAGTTGTCTAGATCATCCTGATTTTATATACTTGGATTGTGTCCAATTCTGACAGACTCCAATAAAGAAGACAGTTATGTAAGTCTGTGTCAAGACGGTCAATGACATTTTTAAAAAAGGAAAATGACCCAATCCCCGATAGGAGGAATAGTGTACTTTGCAAAAGGAGAAGTAAAGGAAAGAATGTTGGGGATGGAAGAGCCTAGGATCATTTTTGAATATTTAAAGTCATTTTTTGAACATTTGAGATTTATGCCTATGCTGTCCAATTTGCTAGCTACTAGTCATATGTGGCTATTCAAATTTCAATTTAGAGGAATTAAAATGAAATAAAATGAGAATTCCGGTCTGACAGTGGCACTAGCCCCATTTCAGGGGCTGCGGAGTCTCCTGTGGTTAGTGGCTTCTGATCAGACAACACTGATATAGACCATTTCGATCTTCACAGAAGGCTCTACTAGAAGCACTCGTTTAGACTATAAAACATCTGAGCAAATTTTATTCAAAAACTAGCAGCGGTAGCTGACAGAATGATACACAGCACTCCCAAATGGTTCAATCTGAAGAAGGCAGAAGAAAACAAACGATTATCCAATCCAAGATAAAAGTGGAACCCACTAAATGGAAGCAATTGTGAGCCAGCTTCGTGAGCCTGGAAAAGGAGAATGTATTTTGCAGAAGGGCCTGCCTCGCCATTTATTTAAAGCACGGTGTCACATAGCAGTTGCAACCAACACTTGTGAGGCTGCCTTTGTTTGTGGCTGAAAAGAGTCCCGCCCTCTTTCAGGGGCTCTCAGCTTCTGAAATGTGTGCTTCAAGACAGGGACTGTTGCTTTTTCACTTTGGACAGTCTGCTTGGTGCCTTTCCTAAACAGGGATCTGAATTAATTTTCTTTCTTTCTGTCTTTCTTTCTTTCTTTCTTTCTTTCTTTTTGTTTTTTTTTTTAAGATTTTATTTGTTTATTTGACAGAGAGAGAGATCACAAGTAGGCAGAGAGGCAGGCAGAGGGGGAGGGGAGAAGCAGGCCCCTTGCTGAGCAGGGAGCCAGATGAGGGGCTTGATCCCAGGACCCTGAGATCATGACCTGAGCCAAAGGCGGAGGCTTAGCCCACTGAACCACCCAGGTGCCCCATGAATTAATTCTTTTTCTTAAATCTATTTCTGAGAGAGAGAAAGCAAGCAAGCAGGAGGAGGGGGAAGGGCAGAGGGATAAGCAGACTTCCTATGGAGCGGGGAGCCCTACAAAGTGGGGCTCGATCCCCGGGCCCTAAAGTCATGACCTGAGCCAAAGGCAGATGCTTAACCAACTGAGGCAAGCTGGCACCCCTAAATTAATTCTTAAGTAAAATCACAAGGGAAGTGAAACTGTGTGTGTCGTGGGCATGGCTGCCCTTTATAGTTTGAATACTTTGTATGCTTGAGGGATTTTCCACATTAAAAGCCCCATTTTTCTAGCATAGAGATTCTGACTTTGAAGGTGAACCCCCTACTCCACAGTCTCTCTTGCAGCCACAACTCATGTGAGTGACCCAGGCTCCCCCAGTGGGCTCCACCTTCCCGAGACTTGATGCCAGCGGTGAGCAGCTACAGAAACAGGCTCCATGTGGGTGGTGCCCAGTTTTCACGGTGGCAGTGGCAGCAGTGTTGGCAAGGCCACCCGCCTGACACACAGCCCTGGTGCTGACTGCGAGAGCCATTCTGGTCAAGATCTGTGACTTAACACTTAGCATTGGATGCAGCGGCCGCCATGTGCTCCTCAGACTAGTTCTGTGACTTGGTCTTGAACATTCTTCCTGGAAATTTAGCCTCTCACCTTTCTCTAGCTCTCCCGTTGTTTGTTTGTTTGTTTGTTTTTTGGTTTTTTTTGTGTGTGTTTGGTTTTTTTGGTGAGCTACGTAATACTGTTTAATAAATCCTTTTTCTGCTTAAATTAGCCAGAATGGATTTTGTGGTCAAAAATAAGAATGCTGATAAGATACAGGCAGTGATGCCAGTTCATGTTCTGGAATTACAGATATTAATTAGTTTACTAGTTTACTCAGGATGCATTTATTGTATGCTTAGTTGGCTCTGCATGAGCATCTGGCCGAGCTTTCCAGCTAGAGCACCTTTGTGAATGGTGATGTCAGAGAGAGGTGAAGTACTGAAGTATGACAGGTGTTGGACTCGTCGAGATCGAGAACACTCCTTTCTTCCCTCCAGTATCCTGTCTGTCGCCACATTCCCACAACTGTTTCTCTTAAATATTTTTCCCATACCTCCTTTCTCCACTTCATAGACCTTCATTCATCTGACAAACATTTAGCTCAGGTATTTATTATTTCTCACTTAAATTACTGAAGTAGCCAATTACAACAATAAGACCATGTAGTTCCTCCCGCACCATGTTGTTATACTTGTTAATGTGTCTTTGTTTACACTGTTCTGAGAGGCTAGTAAACCCTTACCTTCCCCTTATTCGTGTTCCCTTTATACCTCCTAGTTATACCTTAAGATGTCGATTTTTACCTTTCCCATTTCCTCCAACACTGTATGGTAATTACGTGGTTATATGTTCAACTTACCCAGCTGGACTGTAAGCTCCTTAGGACACATGCCATGTTTTATGGACTGCTTTGTCTCTCCAGCCCTTGTCCCAGTGCCTAGTATACAATAGGCACACAATTAGTGCTGCTGAAAAAACAAATGACTCGTAATTATTTATTACATGTTTATCTCCCTGTCTCCTCTACGAGTTTCTTCAAACAAAACAGAGTCTGGCTTATAATAGGAACTCGGATTTATGGTACACATAAATGAGGTTCGTATGGGGGTTCAGTTGAAAGTAATTAGTGGCAATCAAATTATTATTCTAATAATTTAATAATAAATTCAATAATGAAATAAATATAATATAAAATCATTTTTATATCATATATAATATATATTATATGATATAGATTATATATAATAAAATATATAAAATATAATAAAATTAATATAATAAAATTAATAAACTTCAAAAAATCAATAATAACTTTGAATAGAAGCTAGGGCTAGTTATTAGGGCTTGGGAATTGAGAGGTGGTGGAGGAAAGTCACTGTAGGTGGCATAATTGGCCAATGGCTCCAGGTGCCATACATGAAATCCTTCTGGTATTTGCATGGTGGCCAGTACTCCCATGGGCCACACCTGATCATGTCACTGTGCAGAGGGAGATGGGGTTCTCCTCTGATAAGTGATTTTGGTTTGAAGACTCTCTGGTGACTTTCACAAATACTCTTTAGAACTACACAGCAGCCTAAGACTTACTCTCCTTTGGTCTCTCACTTAGGGTCAGAATGGTGTGGTAGTCTTGTAGCTCTCCCAGCCCCTACCAGCTCCTTTCTCACTTTGTCTCTAGTCTTGGCTTCTGCTTCTCAGACTAACACATGGTTGAAGCCATGGGAGTCGATTAGTTATTTGAGGAGAGCCAAAGAATAAGAACAGGTAACACCAAAGAGAGATGAGTACAGAGCATAACTATTTAGGGAATGGGAAAGAGAAGTGTGGAGGTGGGGAAGAAAGCTAAAAAGAGTGATCAGATAAGCAGCCAGATAACCACAGACAACGGTGTTCCAGAACGGGCCATCACTGAGTGTTTCATTCCAGAACTTTTTTCTAGGTACCATGAAAGTTAAAAATTTACCAGGAAGTGTCGGGAAAGGTGGGTGGGGTAATGGACATTGGGGAGGGTATGTGCTATGGTTAGTGCTGTGAAGTGTGTAAACCTGGCGATTCACAGACATGTACCCCTGGGGATAAAAATTTGTTTATAAAAAATAAAAATTTAAAATAAAAAAAAATTTACCAGGAAGAAATAAGAAGTCTCCTGAAATGAGATGAATAAAAAGAGAACAACTGAGGTCATGTACTGTTTATTTGGCTTAAAAGAATTCAATATTTAAAGACAAACAGACAATTAAAATAGAAGTACTATCACAGTAGGTACATATATCAAATCTTTACTTTGTACACCTTAAACTTAGATAATGCTACATATCAAGTATATTTCAATAAAGCTGGAGGGGAAAATGTAAAAGAAAACTATATGTACAACACAGCATGTTTGCTTTAAGTGATTAAAAAAATAATAAAGTAGAAGCAATAGAATATATCTATTTTCATGTGTTCAGATTCATAGAAATAAATGTTGTTTAAAACTGATTTATAGCTTATGAAAACCACTTCTGTTTTCACCCTTATATTATTGCATTTTCTATCTAGCCTTTCCCTTATTATATAATATAAATATAAGTATTATTGTTATTATATTATTTGGCAAATATACCAGATAGAAGTAGTATGGGAGGTATGGGAACTGATGTAGAAATAATTAAGCTAAAAAAAGAATAAATCTATGTGACATGGACAAGAGAAGAGTTATTGAAAATTACTTTGAAGAGAAGAAAGGGCTGCTAGACCATCTAAGAAAAGAGTATGTCAAAGAAAGGAAGTCAGAATAGAGTTAGTGCAAGAAGAAAGTCACAGAGTCCAGTTCTAGTGCTCATTCAAGGAACAACTAGCAGGGAATTGGGCTGGTGAAGCTTATGTGGCCCTTTCAAGGGCCCTGGGGTATCAAATAGTTGATCAAATGTTATTCTAGGTGTGTCTGGGAGGGTGTTTTTGGATGAGATTAACATTTAAATTGGGACAGGGTAAAGCAGATTGTCACCTCTAATGTGGGTAGACCTCATGCCATTCGAAGGCATGAACAGAACAAAGCAACACCCTTCCTCCGGTAAAAGGCAATTCCTCCCACCTGACTTGTTGAGCTGAGCATCAGTATTTTCCTGCCTTTTGACTCAAACTGGAACATTTGGTCTCCGGGGTCTTCAGCCTGCCTGCTCTGAGACTGGAACTTAGACCATCTGGCTCTCCAGTTCTCAGGCTTTTGGACTTGGACTAGAACTTACACTATTGGTTGCTGACTACAGATCTTGGGACTTTTCAGACTCCATAATCACATGACTGTATGAGCCAACTCCCTATAATCTCTCTTTCTCTCTCTCTATCTTGTATATGCATATCTTCTACACGCACAAGGCACACATCCTGTCAGTTCTGTCTCTTTGGACGAAACAAGGTCTTTACCAAAGAACCAGAGTAAGCACCATATGGACATAATGGTCTATTAAAAGACTGCCTCTTAACTTACAGACTGTGCCTCTCAAATATCCCTTAAGCATTTTCCTTCCTCCCCATTTACAATGCTATTACTTTAAAGCCTATAATTTTTTACTTTTACCATTTAAATGATCTGCCAGGGGGCGCCTGGGTGGCTCAGTGGGTTAGGCCGCTGCCTTCAGCTCAGGTCATGATCTGGGGTTCCTGGGATCGAGTCCTGCATTGGGCTCTCTGCTCAGCAGGGAGCCTGCTTCCCTCTCTCTCTGCCTGCCTCTCTGTCTACTGTGATCTCTCTTTGTCAAATAAATAAATAAAAATTAAAAAAAAAAAAAGATCTGCCAGTTTCTTCCTCCAGTGCACCAGAATGATCTTTCAAAATGCAAGTCTGTTAATATGTTTCCAATGCTTAAAATCTTTCCATGGGTTCTGGGGCGTGTTTTCTTTCTCACTCTAGGTGTTGTCTACACAAGTGTGTTTGCTTTGTGAAAATTCATTGAACTGTAAACATATGAATCATGTACCTTTCTGTATATATGACTTAATTAAAAGGTTATACTTAAAAATCTCTCCATGGATTCCCATTGTCCCCAGGATTGAGTCAAAATCCTTAGCTTGATATTTGCAACCTTTTGTGATTCCTGTCTTTCCAAATTCCTGTCACTACCCCAATCTACCCATACCTAGTTGCTTGTGACCTACCAATAAATTATATGTTTTCTTAACTATTTACCTTTGCTCTGCCTGGAGTGCCCTTTCATCATTGTCCACCTTCTTAACTATTAGTCTTCCTTTAAGAATAAATCTGGGTGGCATTTTCTGGAACAATTTTTAATCCTATAAGGCATTTCTTTCTTGGGTGCGCAAAGTATACTGCACACACATCTAACATAACACTCATCACATTGCTGTACTTACTTATTTTATTTCTGACTCTCCCATTAGATGGCAAATACCTCTATGGCTGGGAACACATCATATTTATCTTTTCCCAGTATCTAATTGTATTTGGTATATAGTACATACCCCATGAATATATCTTGAATACATGAATGAGGGAGACAGATTGAGAAAATTTAATAAATGAGCCATGCTTTTGAAATAAATTTTAATATAATTGAGTAAATGAAATAAATGTGTAAAAAGTTAAATGAATATATGATACAGAACTAAATGAATTGCAAATTATAAGTTATTAAATATTCAATCAAAGTAATGGACCATCATAAGTGATGCAGAAGTCAAAGGAGGAGATGGTCAGGCTGTGGTACAGTAGGGACTTGACACCTAGGTCTGAGAAGTTGCACAGCATTTGGATGGCTGGAAAGAAAGAAGAAAAGATAGTTCCATAGTGAGGATCACTTAAAATATCAAGAAAGAAAGGGTAGGGTAAATAGAACAATCTCATTATTATTATTATTATTTTAGTATGGAAGAAAATTGATAATACAGGAAATCCAGGCAAAGAAAGGAAATTTGTAGGGAAGATGGTATTCTACATTTTGGCCATGTTGAGTTTGAGATGCCTGCAAAAAACCAAGTAGAGGGCGCCTGGGTGGCTCAGTGGGTTAAGCCGCTGCCTTCGGCTCAGGTCATGATCTCAGGGTCCTGGGATCGAGCCCCATATCGGGCTCTCTGCTCAGCAGGGAGCCTGCTTCCCTCTCTCTCTCTGCCTGCCTCTCTGCCTACTTGTGATCTCTCTGTCAAATAAATAAATAAAAATCTTAAAAAAAAAAAACACAAACAAGTAGAGCTGTCTGGGAAGTGCTTAGAAATCTGGCTTATTTCAAGAGAGAAGATACACAAGTTTGCTAGCCAGTCCATGTGAGCAAATAAATTGACCTGAAAAAGAATAGGGAGAGAGAAGGGAAGGGATTAACAATGGGACTTCGGGGAGAAAAAAAATCTATATTTGAGGGACAGAAAGAGGAAGACATGCCAAAAA
Organism: Mellivora capensis; assembly: GCA_004024625.1. NCBI lineage: Eukaryota > Metazoa > Chordata > Mammalia > Carnivora > Mustelidae > Mellivora > Mellivora capensis. The sequence goes on along the minus strand of PISX010012285.1, from coordinate 48,153 downwards.
GGAAAACCTGATAGATGTCAAGAAAATAGGAAGACTGGAGAGTGACAGGTCAGGGGAAGAGAAAATTTTGAGAATTGGGGTTTTGGGCAATGGCAAATTTATCCAAGAAGCCAAGAAGGCCAAGAACAGTAATAAGATTATTGAGTTTTGTTTTTAGGAATTACATGATTATCTTCAAGATAACAACTTCACTAGTATGCTGAAGAATAAAACTAGTACTGTGGAATCAGGGGAAAGGTAGAGGTAAAGGCTGATGAGAGGCCAGGGGGACTTGGTCTGGTAGTTTGGGAGATTAGCAGAGCTAAAGAAGGGTTTTTGTTTGTTTGTTTGTTTGTTTGTTTTCTCAGATGAAGTACTTGAAAATGTTGGAGGTAGAAGCAAAGATTTTTTCTTTTTTTTCTCACAGAAAGAAGTAGAGCCTGCCAGAAAGCAATAGGAAATAATCAATTGATGGGCCAAGATCCAAGAACAGGCATAAAGACCAAAAGTCAAGGCCAATGGCAGAATATGAAGGAGGAATATTTGTGGACTCTGGGGAATTTTGAGGGTTTTAAAAATGAAAGTGGGGGAGAACACACACTGGAAGCCTTCAATCTTCTTAGTCAAGTGGGAAGTGAGGTTCTCTGCTTCAGATGGGCAAGAGAAGTGGGAAGTTAAGGACAAGTGAGATGAGCTGAGGAATAATGTAAAGATTAATACAGAGCTTAGCAACAAGATAAAGAGGTGGGTACAAGATATATGGAGGCAAATGTATTGTCTACATGTGTGTTAGAGATGCAGTATGTGTGTGTTTAAATGATTCATATATATACATGTATTGATCATGAAATTCCATCTCCCAGAGATAAACGTTGTTAGGTGATATTACAGCAAGAGAATCTTGGCGGGGTTAGTGGGGGTGCATCTAACTGCATATGAGGTGTAAGTGTGAGATGATCATTTGCCTGGGGTTGGGAGTCTGAGTGATTAGAAGGGTACATGTGCCTTTGCCAGAACCACAACAGTCAGGAGAGATTCTAGGAAAACAAGATGATGTGTATGACTTTAGGCATTAGATTTGATGTGGAAAATTATAAAATTAAAGAGGTGATTCCTGGAACTATATTAGTGAGGCCTTGAGATGAGTTAATGGTCAGAGGAGGTTAATAGGCAACACAGAGATGAGGGAACTAGGACACGATTGGAAAGAAAGGAAAAGAACAAGGCAAGGTCTATGACCAGAGGCTAAGGAGGCAAAGATTTTCAATTGTATTTAGTGGTACAAAGAACAAGGAGTACATCAACTCCATGGTTAGCTAATTGGGAAACTCTTCATTGATTTTCTTTAAATTATGATCTTGCTTTCACAATTAGCTTTTGGATGGATTATCCTACAGTACCACAAATTACTGCTCAGATTTAACATAGAAGGGTTCATTCCAAAAGAAACATTCCTACCTCCCCTCCCCCTGCTTTGATGAGTAGGGTCTGTACAGGACTCAAAATTTTTCAAAGGAAAACTTCAAATTTATTTCTAAGGCGTTTGTAAAACGTGTCTTTACTTTCATTGTTTTGATGTGCCACATTGGATTTACTTCATTATTTTTCACTGGACAATTTTTGCAAGATTCTGGGACAAGATGATTTTCCTTCCCAGACAATGCTTCTTGTCAATATATATAGAAGCAATATTTCTGAGAGTAATATTCTCTGAAACAGTCTTGGCATTTTTGCTGAGAGACAGATTAAACTGGAGACAGGATGACCAACAATAGCCGAAAGAACAATATCCTCGAATGGGTTATATCTAAGTTTTGGTTTTTTATTTTGAAGCACTATATTTTTAATGGAGACCCTTAATTCTCTTGCCATCAATGTGTGAAACAAACCACCAACAGAAAGAATTATATCAACCTTTGTGATTAAATTAAATGTTTTATGGTCATTATTAGAATGTTTTTACAAAGAACTCTTATCCTGGGCTCTATCTATGATTGAGGGATAGATTATAAACAGCAGCACACTAAAATACTCTTATTCAATTTGTACTTATAGAATAATGCAGGTACATAGATGAGAATTCTTTAGATGCAACCAAAATATGTATTAATCAGAGCTGTTATGGGTAATTAGCAATACACCATAAAGTATGAGAGTGAGATTTTAGTATTTTGTTTCATATATTAATGCTGCTAAAATTAAATTCTCTATCAGTCCTATCCCAGATTATTCTTATAACCCCTTAGAGATAGCTTTCTGTCTCTGAAATATTTTTCTTGCCTCTCAGTCATGCATAACAGAAAATTATTCTGCATCTCATCCAAGCTCAAAAAAAAAAAAAAAATCCCAGTTTTAAGTGCATGCTATAATGGTGCCAAGAGAGAACTCAAAATAGAAGCCTCAGGACAGAGAGAGATGATTTTGTTCAGTAAGTTTAAATGTAGTATTAGAGGTTAAAATACACCAAATTGATTATCCAGCTTATTGTTCAAAATTCCAAGTGGAAACTTTCAGGAGATGAATACAAAGGAAGGAGCCAACAAAACCTACAGGAAGTTTCCTGGGGCAATGCCCGCTGAAGACCTCCGAATATGTATAGTAACATGGGAGCACACCATGTTGCTAGGCAGTGTCGATTCATTTTTTTTTTTTTTTAATTTATACTTGTTTTGGGCTGCCTCCATCAAACAAGAAATGATTATTGAGCTACTACTATGTGCTTGGCATTGTGGTTAAGTGTAGCTGGAAGCTAAGATGGTGAGATCCAAGCTCCCATTCCATGAGATGCCAGGAATGGAATCTGTGAATGATGATGGGGGAGGAGGGGAGGCATGGGAGAGGTAGGCTTCGTGACCACATGGTTGAGGAGATCATGCCAAAATTGTCTCATGCAAGTGCAGCCTGTTGTATGCAGATGCTCTCACCACCGAGGAACCCTGATATAAGCTCCTTTTGCTTGAACAGAACAGTTATCAGAGAGACGCTGCTTAGCAATCTTCTGAGTCCACCAACCATATGCCTTTACAGCCATGGTCAATGTGGCCAGTCCCTATCTCAGTATCCCTGACATGTGCTTTGAATCTATTAGCTTCCTAACTAAACTCCTGATCTCTGCTAGGATGAACTGAGTAAGTGTGCTTATCAAGAAGTCATTTCCATGTATGAAAATAATCTTAAACAGGCAATATCATGGAATTTCAAGCTAAGCCTACCTCTTTAGTTCTGTTCTTATGGAAAACTAAGGTAAATATTCTTTAAACTTGAGAGTCTATTGGCTGTAGATTAACGGTACATCTCTAAGTTGAAGATAGTTTGATGTTGAATAACTTTATTCTCACATTGTTGAAACTCACCTCTTTGAAGGATATTTTTCTTATTCTCTTTCTCATTCCATTATTATTAGTAAATAATAATTTATAAATAAATAATAATAAATAATAGTTTCTGCACCATGATTAAGAAAAGAAAACCCCCTGGAATCATAGAGGTAAAAGTAACTCATCCTTAGCATCTATACAAAGCATTTCCAATTTGGTAGAAGAGTGAAAAAGATTTTCCAGCTCAGCTTTCTGTGTGCATGTACCTCATAGGTCCGCTTTTTCAGTTTGTTTATGTGGGATAGTTGCCTCCTGGCTGTCTTCATTGGATATCTCAAAGTTACCTGCACTTCAGCTCTGCAACTGGACTTACTATACCTTCCCTCCAAACAGGTTCTTCCCACTGCAGTAAATTATCTTAGATAATGGTTCATTCTCCTTGGCAAACTCCTGCTTATCCTTCAGGCCTGGCCTAATGTCATGGCCTCTCTTGCGCCTTTCCAGCTCTCCCATGTGAAGTCAGTTGTTTCTGTTTCTATTTTCTCATGAAACTTTTTCATACTTTGCTATTTTATTATATACTGTGTCATGACTGTGATCACAGGAGGGACTCTACCATGTTTTCTGTAACCTTGTTTGCTACAGTAATGCATGGCAGAGCTTACACAGTGGAGATGTTTGTCAAATCCGTTTATATATACCTGCTGCCATGTCTGTCCTTTGTCTTAATGCATATATTTATCAAGGGCAAGACAGTTTGATTGGCTGAGTACTGAATGTCTTTTACAAGCTGTTTAATTGGTTAAGCCTCTTAACTTATTTGGTTCAGTTGCCTCATGTACAAAACATAGGAGAGATGTGATTTCTTGCTTTCTATGGTAATAGTAATATTAATGATAACAGTATATACGTATTTCTTTCAAGTTTTTTCTTCCTTTTCACACCCTCTTTTTAGAGGTCTGGATCAAAAGGGTAGTTAAGGACAGTAGAAGATTTCTTATGAAGAAAAAGTTCTTGGGGAAGAAGAACAGTCTTTAACTCTAAAAAGGGCTTTCATGTGGAAGAAGGACAAGTGAGACTCCATGGCGGCAGAAGTTAGAAGGGCTAGTGGGTGAAAGTTAGTAAGAGGCATTCAAACATCAGATAGAGTTTGGTATATGTTGCCTAGGTCATACAATCCAGATTTAAGGATTTCAATGATCAGTAACATCCCATGTCACTCCCCAGATTTGAGACTCATGTTGGGTTTTCAACGTTTCATTTTGCCAAACAAACAAACAAACAAACAAACCCAAAAAACCCAGAGGGGCCCCTGTGTGGCTCAGTTGACTGAGTGTCTGATTCTTGATTTCAGCTCAGGTCATGTTCTCAGGGTTATGGAATCTAGCCCTCCCTCAGTCTCCACGCTCAGTGGGGAATCTGCTGGAGAATCTCCCTCTCCTTCTGTCCTTCCCCTGCTTGCATGCATGTGTGCTCTCTCTCTCTCTCTCTAAAATAAAGAAATCAATCTTTAAAAAAAAAAAACAAACCCAGACAAACCAAGCAACAACAAAAGAGCAAAGCAACTTTCTATTGTGATCATTTCATTTAAAAAAGGATAATTTTAGGGGCGCCTGGGTGGCTGTGTGGGTTAAAGCCTCTGCCTTCAGCTTGGGTCATGATTCCAGGGTCCTGGGATCAAGCCCTGCATCGGGCTCTCTGCTTGGCAGGGAGCCTGCTTCCTCCTCTCTCTTTCTCTGCCTGCCTCTCTGCCTACTTGTGATCTCTGTCTGTCAAATAAATAAATAAAATATTTTTTTTAAAAAAAGGTAATTTTACAAATAAAAAGTAGAAAGGACATAGAAAAAGAATAGATCTTTTTGGGTAAGGCCAGTAGTAATCTTATAATAATACACACACACACACACACACATTAAATTTTTCCTCACCTTTTGCTCAGATCTTGCAAATACCAATAGTGATGTAATAGGCATGTAGTTCAGCATTTAAGCTTCAGTGTGCTAAGACCTCTTTTAAACCTGCTATTCAATGATAAGGGGTCCAGATATACACATACATCCCTATTTACATATATAATTACACATTTAATTTGGAGACTTGCATAGGTCCAGAAAGGTATTCTCCTACAAATATTTAAAATGTTGGAATCTGATATGTAGTCATTCTGCTTTGACTTACTTTCTGAGTCAGAACATTATATCTATCTATCTATCTATCTATGTATATATTTAAAAGACTTTATTTATTTATTTGACGGAGAAAGTGAGAGAACACAAGCAGGGAGCAGCAGAGGGAGAAGGAGAAGCAGGCTCCCTGCTGAGCAGGGAGCCCGATGTGAGGCTTGATCCCAGGACCCTGAGATCATGACCTGAGCCGAAGGCAGATACTTAACAACTGAGTCATGCAGGTGCCCCCAGAACATTATATTTTTGAAAATGATCCTTGATTTTGACCTATCTTCCTGCATCATGTTTTTTTCTTTACTCTCTAAAACAAATCAGTGTTGTTGGTCTGGAATTCTGGGCATAATTACAATACTGGGTTCTTAGTATGCTTCAAGTTATATCTTTAAGAAAACCTTACTGAGCAAGATCAGGGTACTGTAGGCTAGGGGACCAAATTTTTTTCTCTTGCTGCTATAGTTTCCTGTGTAATATTGTGTTGCTCTTACTTTGAATCAGGATCCAGGAAGTACCCAGAGGGATTGTGGTTCTACTGAAGGCAGGAGTGGTGAATGTAGGGTTAGTTACCTGGGGTGGCCTGAGATAGCAGGTGAAAGGGGAGTCTTTCTCTCAGGATAAGGGTATAGCCACTGCTTGGATGTAAGAGTAGAACATTGAGGGAAAAGGGGGAGCCCTTACCAGGACTCAGGTTTGGGATAAGACTTACACAGCAAGTTATAAGCTAGTTTGGATTCCCAAATTTATGGCACTTGGTGGTGAATGTGACAACTTATAGGAACAATGAAAAGTGACACTCAGAGCCCAAGTCTTATAAAGTAGTAGCACAAGTAGGCAAGTAGGTATGAAGTTTGTATTGTCACATTTGTTAAGTCAATTTCTCCTGAACATAAGATACTTTAACAGAAAGTGCTTCTAGAAGCAGCAATTTTTTTTTTCCACTAGGCAACTAGGTTATACTCAGGAAGTTACATATAATATTTTGTAGTCATAAATATAGAATGCTGGCTGTCTTCCATGCAAGGCTACTGTAATGATGAAACATAAATAAAGTGTTTTGAATTAAAATTCTCAATAGCTATTATGCATTATTAAAATGACCTACTTTACAAAGACAAGAAAGTTGTGATGCTAAATGGCATACCCGAGTTATAGAAACAATTGAATATGGGATTCCAGATACATGTAACAAATGTCTTTGAAAAATTAGGAATGTAGATTCATTTCTGCACATAGGGAACGAATTACCTACTGTTTCCCCTTTAAATAATATTAAATCGAATGTGTAAAACTGGTGCATCATTCTCTCATTCTATCTGTTGGTTTGAGAAGGACTTTCACAAACTCTTTCCAGAAATTAAACTAATGACCACAATAAAACCCCCAAAGCTTATCTAAGCCCAAGGCAATTTATTGCAATCTTGATGTATATCTCCTGGCAGCACAGCCACAGGACAAAATGATAATCCTTTGCAAGAGTCACCCAGAAATCCCCAAGGTTCGGTCTGTCACCCTAGAGCGATGCCTTGAAGAGACACTTTCTGGAAGACTCTGAATCTTAACCCCATAGCTAAACTCCAGATTGTCCTTATGGTCTTCTGAAGTCTTTAGGTTCCATTGGGGTTAACATTTCATAATTTGTCTTCCTTAGAAATTAAATTCAAAGGGAAAGAAGTGGGTATTTGTCTAGCTACCTCATTCCCTAAGGAGGAAAATACTGTCCTTATTGACGTTATCACTGCACATGTGAAATTGAGATTTTTTTAAAAAGATGTTATTTATTTATTTTAGAGAGAGCGTGAGAAGGAGGAGGGGCAGAGGGAGAGAGAGAGAGAGCATCTCAAGCAGACTCCATACAATGCAGGACTCAATCTCATAACCCAGGGATTCTGACCTGATGTAAAGTCAAGAATCGATGCTTAACCAACAGAGCCATCCAAGTGCCCAGTGAAGTTGAGATTTTTAAGGGAACTGTCTTCGTAATTCAGGCAGCCAAAAATTCCCTTTTATCTGAAATACTCAGATTAGTGAGATAAGTGTTGGTAATGGTGTGTGTGTGCATTGTTTTCTCTTCTTTGTGGGACGGGGGTGTGGATTTTGCAGTAATTGTTTGACTAATTGCCTTCATTCTCTGCCACTGTGTGCAAACAGCCCGTGCTCCCTGGCTATCTTAACAGTGCGCTTGTCTTACTTCCCAAGAATTATCAATTATTTGAACTCTCTTTTAATATTTGCCCTCAATACTCCTTTTGGATGAGGCAGAGAGTAACCCATCAATCCCATTTTGAAGATGGGGGCATTGACCTGTGGGGTGAAGATTGTGGCTGGTGGGGGCGGGGCCAGACCTGGGTCTTGTGACTCACAGTCAGGCGCTCTCCCGCCTACAAGGCATTGTGGAATGTGTTCCTTGTTGCCTAAAATTACGGCTGAAACTACCCAAAGCTTGCAGGGCCAGTTCTCCTTGTAAAAGCATTCATTCTCACTGATGGAGGTCTAAGAAACCCAAGATAAAAATTGGGCCAATTTCAAAGCCAACTACTGAAAGTTCTCAAAGGGGACAGGAGGGGAGTTCTGCCTATTTTATGAACTCTTAGAGATAGTCACCTCTAACAACAATTTTATATGTACCTATTTTTTTTCTTTTTTTTTTTTAAAGCACGTCTTTTTTCCCCCCTGGTATCTCATAATCAATTGTTGGTGAAGCACTACAACAGTTTTACCTGCCTCTCCAACCAGATGCCCAGACTGGCTGAACTGTATTAATCAGAGGCCGCCCTGGCCACTGATTATTAAGTGACTAGCCTGGTGTGAGAAGAATATTTGTTGGCTTTTCTCTGTAGTGCACCTAGAAGGAGGCCTTGGCCTGGCAGATAATCTATACCTATTAGGACAGAAATTGATGTGCCCAATCAGATAATGTCCTGATTGGATTTCCTCCACAACAGAACACAGGTTGCCTGGAGGCATGGCAATCTATTGGTTTCCTCCTCCCCAAACGTGGAGGCCTGGCTGCCAGGACAACCTCTTGCCCCCTTGATCCCTGGGGAGCACCTGGCACAGGTTCTTCTGTTCTTGTTGCCCACACTGTGTTGGATTTAGATTTTGAAACACATCTGCCAGTGTTCTCAGTTTTCACTTTCATTATGTTTGTATGTCATCCTGAGATCAGGTATAAAATGGGATGTAGGATGGCACATCAGTTAGAAAAAGAAGGAGGGCACCTCTCTGTGTACTGCAGCTTTATTTATGATAGGCAAATATGGAAGCAAGTCAAGTGGCAATCAAGACATGAATGGACAAAGCACAATAGAAGATTACTGAGCCATCAAAAAGAATGAAATCTTGCCATTTACAGCAGCAAGGATGGACTTCAAGAGGATGCTAAATAAAATGAGTCGGACTGAGAAAGACACAGTACCATATGATTTCACTTACATGTGGAATCTAAAAAACAAAACAAGCAAACAAAAAAACAAAAACCAAGGGGCGCCTGGGTAGCTCAGTGGGTTAAAGCCTCTGCTTTCGGCTCAGGTCATGATCCCAGGGTCCTGGGATTGAGCCCCGCATCCGGCTCTCTGCTTGGCAGGGAGCCTGCTTCCTCCTCTCTCTGCCTGCCTCTCTGCCTACTTGTGATCTTTGTCTGTTGAATAAATAAAATTTTTAAAAACAAAACAAAACAAAAACCAGACTCTTAAAACAAAAACAAACTGATGGTTGCCAGAGGGGAAGTAGGGATGTGGGAGGAGTTGGGTGGAATAGGTGATGTGGATAAAGAGGGACAGACTTCTGGCTGCGAAATAAGTCAGTCATGGAGATGAAAGTATAGTGTAGGGAATATAGTAAAATTGTAATTGTGATGTATGGCAACTACATTTATCATGGTGAGCACTGAGTAATTAATAGTAATAGAATAAACTTTGTACACCTAAAACTAATAGACCACTGTGTCAACTATAGCCCCATAATAAACATGAAAAAATAAAAGTGAGCACTGTTGCAGAAAAGGGGGCACTCACACACAGCTAGCTGGAATTACCTTCCTGAAAGGAAATTTGGCAGATGTTTTAAAAATATGAAAACTCTGATGTATCAACTTGTAGAAATTTCCTTTAAGAACGGAATCATGGACGCATACAAAAATCTGTCCACAGTGACGTTACATTGGTGAAACTTACAAATGAACTCAATGTCACGTAAGAGAATGGTTTAGGTGATTTATAATCACGTTAAATGTTCTATGGTCATTAACATTACCTGGAGAAATAATCCCAATTCTCCCACGTTAGAACATTGGAGGGGGGGATAAAGCATATTTCAGAATATACACAGTATGATCTGAGTTACTTGTGTTAGCACCATAGAGCTAAGTGTAGAGGACCATTTCTGGAAGTCAGGATTATGAGAACTATTTAATCTCTTTTTATTATTTCCCATCTTTCTAGAAAAAGAAGAAGGAATGCACAGTATAATTTTGGGAAATTAGTGGTGGCATTTATAATACTGAATTAACTGAGTTATATTAAGCCTGTGTAGACTTCACCTGAGATCATCTGTATGTGCATTGGTCATCACAATTCTTGGTGAAAAATTTGGTAAAGATCAATTTGTCTTTGCTCGATACAGAGCACCAAACTGAATTCTGAATGCAATTATTTTTTTTCTGAAGTTTTTCACTTCATGTACATTTTTGGGGGGTTTAGTAAACACTTACTAAAGAATAATGCTTTGGCTTTGATTTTATTGAGTTGGACTCATTTTGCACTTTAGGATTCTCTTTTGATTTTGACTGTGATTTATGCTGAGTATTATGCTATAAATCATATTAGGAAACAATATATAGTGTTGGTAGGTTAGCCATGTTTTCACCTGCAGTTTTTTTCTCCATGTAACAAATATCTCTCATTTAAATAAGTAAGAGCTAGGGGAGATGTTTCCTGTCTTTTCAAAAGAAATACAATTTATCAGTAGTTTAAAAAAAAAAGCATGGGAGAGATTTAAACATCTTGCTGTGGCTCATGGATACAGCTGAGGATAACTCCAAGAGCTGGCAAGTGTAGGTAGTGACTGCTGACTCCAGACTTGAGACCATTGGCACCTTTGCTGTCTCTTGAGAATTTACTACCACTCTGTCTGGTTTTACAATCTCCAGACTGAGAGGATTTGAGAGGTCAGGCAAGGATTGCTTGTCATGGAGGTTAGGCAAACCACATTAATTCCCTTAACTGCGGATCCTAGGGCAGGTGGGAAAAAATGTATGACCCACTCCTTTTCCCTCTCTGCAATGATGAATATTCTTCTCTGAGAGCAACCTTGTGGTTCAAAATATTTTCTGTGTTTGAACATGACTCTAGTTACTAGAATTTTTTCTTAATAATATTAGATATGTTTTCCCCTCAGAAGAAAAGGGTCTGCATCTGAACAGAATAAAAAATTCCAGATTCTGACCTTCTAACATACTTTAGCAGTTTACCCATGTATCTCTTCCTTTGGTATAAGCAACTCTGTTGGAAGACTGAGCCCTGACCTTTTGTGATTAGACAGGATTAGAATCTCGCATTTCAGATGAGGATAAGATCACTTCCAAAGGCCTTAGCAGACAGGTGTAAGTGCTGGGGATCAATATGCCCTACTGAGGGGCGGGTGACGTCCAGGGGCTGGAGACATTATCTCTGAGCAGATGTCAGCAAGTCAACTCACAGGACATCCCACATTCTGAGGAGAAGGGCAGTGGGGGGAGGTTCACAAACATCTTGTGAGCTGTTGAAATGGAAGGAAATTTCTAATTTTTCCCCACCAGGAAACATAACAGAGTGATATTAGAGTATAATATCAACTTAGAAAATACAATAATGTTAATCATTACCATAAGGAAAACTGAAACTACTTGTGGTACTGTAAGGGACAACTAACCAATCACTAACCAAGCAAGCAGATAAAAATTTACCAAGAAATTCATTAAATCAGGAAGGAAAAATATAAACTGCAGTTTTGCTTTATTTTGCAGATTTCTTTTTAAAGTATATTAGGGGCTCTTTCCTCGAATGAATTTGCAACTCTCGTACCAGACTTTTAACTTCTTTTCTGCCAACTACATGCAAGGTAGCATCATATTCAAGAGAGATTGAGTCTTCTCCAGGATTGAATAAGGTTACATGCTTAACTACAGCATTGATCAAATCATCCCAACAATGTTATGAGATGAGTCATAGTCTAGGCCCCATTCTGTAGTGAAATTCTACTGCTCATCTTGCTTGCCTGTCATTGCCTCTCTTCCCCAGTCCTGCTAATTTAGCACTGCATTCTTGCTGAGGGATGCTTGATGCAGCCTAAAAGAGTGTAAGGCGCCCAACTCCACTATTGGGGTTCAGGGTCTTCAGGTGAGCCGATGGTGCCTGTGTGCCCATTGGTCAACAGTTCTTCCGCACCATCCCCCACCTCATCTGCCCAGTCAGTGTAATGGCGTACATGTCCTCATGTCCTGGTTTCTCCTGCTTGGACTGCAGCCTCACCACCAACTCTAGTGCTCTTGATTGGGTCCCTGACACCCTGCTTTGCCTGACCATTCTACCTATGTCAGCTCCTATTGGCCTCTGCTCTGACTGGGGGATCTTCTCAGCAAGCTATAATTACTCAGACAGTTCTCTGAATCCTTCTCACTTTGTCTGCTTGTGATTAGACTTCTGGCTCCCAGACCCCACACATGAACTGTCCTAACTGCCTTTGTTCCTTCTGGTAGACTGACACCTTAGACTCCCCTTCTGACGTTTTGGGTCTCCGCACAATTTTTGAGTTTCCTTGCTTCTTCGGTACCAGCATTCTCCTCTCCAGGAGGAGATATAGGCTCTGTGAGGCCATAGTTTATTCAATTTGGGGATGTTTCCTAGTATAACACAAAAGTATCGAAATTAACATGTACAAATAAAAATACTTGTTAAAAATTCTATAAATTACATAAATATTTAGAATGGAAAAAAAAAGTCAGGACATGGGTCCTTAGAGATTCATATTCCTGGTTTCAGAGGGCAGTTTATCAGAAATGCTTCTATGAAATGCTTTCTGTTGCAGTCTGACTTCCTTGTACCTCTCAGAAGTCTTGACAACTCCCTGTGCTCATGGAGATCAGTGCATGTGAGGGCCCTGAGGCTTCAGTATCACTAAGTATCACTAGATTCAGAGTAAGGCCACTCTGATCCCTTCCCTGTGACTCTGGGTAAGAGCTCTGTGCTCTGGCCTTCAGTTCTAGAGAACTACAATCCTGAGAAAAAGAGAGAGAAAAACAGAAAAAGAGACAGAGAGAGACAGAGAGGGTATGTATGTGTGTGAGATAGTGCAACTGTATTTGTGTATGTGAAGGAGAGAGAGGCGAGTGTGTGTGTGTGTGTGTGTGTGTGCATGCATGTGTGTAGGAGTGAGATTGAGTCAGACCATTCCCTCCGGCCTGCCAGTCCTCTCTCCTTTGACATGGAAACCTTTTCCTTTCTGGCATTTTATATCACTGTTACTTATTGACAAACTTTGCTGCAGGAAAACTGAATGCATATATGGCACTTCCTGTTATATCTTAGGGTGTGGCCAAGGATAAACTGATTCACCACCTTGGGCTGGGGCACACATGGAGAGCTAAAGGCTTATCTAGGGCACACTCAGGCAGGGCTATGAGGCCCCAGGACAGGGCACGATTTCCAGAGGGCAGAGAGACGGGCACCTGGAGTCAACAGGTAACTGAAGCTAGGAGCATAGGGTGGTCACTACTAGAATAACAGGGGCAGTGGGACCCTCTCCCTCTTGAACAAAGAGTACAGCTGATGTGAAGGGCCCCCACAGCCAGCAAGCACAACCACAAGTGGCAAAGTGCCACGTGGAGTTTAGGAGAAGAATTTCAGTCCCTGGAAAAGCTCCCCTTACCTGAGTGTGGGAATTCAGAGATAACGGTAAGTGTTATTGGAAGAGGAATCAGGTAAGACGGTTGACAGGTTGATTGAACTGCTAGACACAGGATCAAAGTGGGAGATCAGATCTTGAAAAAGACTTAGGCAGCAGACTGAGGGTAGACGTGTTTGTTTTGGGGGCAGAGACATCTATTACTTACTTACCCTCTGTCTGCATAACCTTCAACAAATTGTTTAATTTCTAAGTGTGTCCCTGTTTAAAATAATAACAGAATCACAGAGTTACTTTAACAACTAAATGAGGTAACATCTAGATTCATGATATCGCCTATAAACTATTTGAGGGCAGGAACCAGATCTTACTCTGACTTCTTTCCTAGTGTCTAATATAGAAGCTGGCACATAGTAGGCCCTTTATAAATGTTTGTTAAACTGTGCCAAATCACCTACCAGGTGACTGGCATATAGATGTATTTATATAATAGCTAAATTGATCTCTATAGATATGGATACATAGATCTATGCACATGTGTATAATTGTATAAACTTACCTTGACATTTATCTAACCATTTATCTATTATCTCTTAGTTTTTGAAACTGAGTACAAGATCAGGGCCAGAGTGGCATACGTAAGTGGTGAGAGTCCTCAGTCAGAGAATGTGAGGCCAGGGCTCTTCAGCCCCTCTTGGGGGGAGGCCCTGACATATGAGAGAGAGAGAGAGAGAGAAGATTCAGAGACAGATGAGCACTCATCAGACTGACTTGCTTGTCCTAAGTTACCATCTCCACTTAAATGTTGTGAAAACCAAAGTTTAGAGTGATTTTCCTAAAGCATGTATCACTGTTTGTTTTCATGCTTCTGACTGTTTAAAAAAAAAATAAATGAGACTCAGCTGATGTCTTACTGGGAAGACTCCAGCTAAGTATGCTATGAGCATCACATTTTCCTGTTTCCTGAAGGCACCTTTTGCAAGGGATAATGAAGGGTCTCACTGATTTTCTAGACTGTGATGTACTTAAATAAAGTTTTTGGTGTTGCCTTTGATCCAGTGAAGCCTAGAGCTGCCCTCCGCTCTATGGGATTTGAGATCAGCCTTGAGTGACAGACGGCTCTGTCAACAGCAAAGAACATACAAAGGCTTTGGCCACAGAGGAACCTGGGTCCGAGTCATGGCTTTGTTATCTACTACATGTGATTTTCTGCACACTACTTCTCTTCTTTAAAGCCTCAGTTTACTCATCGGTGAAAGGGTTAAAACAATAGTACCTACCTAATAGAGTTATCTAGCCGATGAAAGAATGAATACCAATAAAATACTCAATACCATGCTTAGCACAGTGTATGTGCTCAATGCAGTTTAGTCATTTATATAAGGAAGGAGGAAAGGATGGACATACAGGTGAGAACAACAATCTAGATGCTGGTGAGGATGAGGAAGGAGCCCAGTGCCCCTCTGGGTTGGCTGGTATGGAGCACACTCTTAGACAAGCCAAGAGAAATGTGGATGGCGCAGAGGGTGTGATTCATTAATGAAGAACTTTAAAAGGGAAGTTAGCCAGATACAGAAAGTCTTGGTGGGTTTTTGAACATGTCATCTTGCAAAATAGTGTAACAGGAATTTAAGATTTCCTTTTAGAAACTGCAAAATTCCTTTCAGACCATACTGATGTATTTTATCCTTTCCAAATTTTGTGGAGTAAGAATGGTTTCACCCATTTTAAAGATGATGATGTTGTGGCCCAGGGAGATAAAAATTGACCCATGGTCACTTTTTAAGTGCACCTCACTTATCAGGTCTGGGTTAAGTCAGTGTGTGTGAGGAAAACACAAGGGAAATGAGCCAGCCTGTGAAAAATACTTTCCAGAGGGAAAGCATTTGACAAGTACTAACTCCCCTTGCTCCTGGCTTAGTTCTAGAGATTGGGTTTCTACTCAATTCTCATTACCAAACCTCAGAGTTGCCCACCTCTGGGTACCTCTTTGGTCCTTCTGTGCCTATATCCCTGCATGGATAATGTCCTTGGGGCTTGACAACTTTCTGGACTGAGGATCTTTCTTTGAACCCAGCCTGTGGCTGTGACCACTCCTTCTTTCAGACTTTTAGATGGAACTGCTGGCATCTGCTGACCTACCTGTCTACATGTCACCGTGCCCAACCCTCTCGCTGGGACACCCTGTCCAATAGCCCCTTGGTGTGACTTCCTCGCTGGCAACTCAAGCACTGTCCACCAAGTACCTGCATCCGGTGTCGGTGAGCCAGATCCCTAGTTCCTGAGCTCTGTCAGTCTGATCTGTCCCTCTCTTTCCAAGCTGCTTTTCCAGCAGTGGAGCTCATTTAAAATAGAGATGCTTGGGCTTCATTCTAGACCATCTGAGTCAGAAGCCCCATGGAATCAGAAGCCTCCATGGTGTGGCCCAGGAATCCATATATTTAAAAATGTCTTCCCTGGTTAATCTTGATAGAGCTCCTTCACAGGCTGGCTTTTGGCAAACACTGATACAGGTACTTTGACTACATGGTCTCTAAGGCCTGTTAGAGTGTGTCTGTGGTTTGCACAGTTAGGTCAGTATGATGAATGAAATTCAGGTCAGTATACGTCCTTTCCTAGGGGTTTCTAAAACTGCTTCTTCAAGAGAAAAAAATCATTTAATCTCCCCTCCATATCTCCTCTGGAGGAGCCCGTCTTATCAATCTCTACGTAGGTACTACAAGTCCTGCAGGATAACTTGGAAGCGCCCTTGCTTCTGCAGCCGGCTTAACATTTCCAACTTGTTCTCATTCTAAGGCACCTCCGAGGCAGGCTCCTTGCCATGTTTGAAGCCTGACCTTGCTTACAGGCTCCTTGCCGTCACTGCCTCAACCTAGTTTCAAGTTTCCTCTTAGCAATGACAATCTGCTCACATTCAAAGCCATCTTTATCAAAGCCACTTCTTTGAACTCTTCTGAAGAATAATCTGGGAACATCTAAGATTTAATGTCTTTTAAAATACTGTGGAAAATACAAAAGGGAGTTCTGTCTATATTGAATCCTCTCCACATCCATTAGTTGCCAGGTTGGGTCTTACCGAGGTACGGAAACTTTTGTGGATGCACTAAGGCTTCCTAAAAATTGGTTTTTATAAACTGAGGACTTTGGAAACTGTTAAACATCTTCCCATAGAGGTTCGTTAGCATTTTGTGTATTTGTATGTCATTTTCTTTCACTTTTACGTATGCCACGGGTGCTGGGTATCCATGCTTGTGATTTTATTCCTTCCGAGCAAGTGTATCTGTGTACCGCAGAGGGTTCTGTGGTAATAAAGAATGGTTTTGTTAGGGACCAAGTCAGCACGCTCCCTGAACAAGTTAGGTTTTTATACGTTCTAATTTCGCAGACATGCACGCTCCTAATGTTTTCCTAGCCAAGAATATCCTGGCATGAAGTACGAGCTCATCAGTCTGTGACGAATGCGAAGGAGTTAAGGTTGAGGAACGTCATGGAGGTGGAATTAGAGGCCAGCCCTCAGACAGGCACAGGACAAGAGGACCTGGAGAGAGCCACAGTTTCTCATCATATCCCTGGCCGTGATTATTTTGGTGAGCTTGCCACGTCAGTACCTTTTTATCGTCGTGAATCTCTCTCCCCACCTAGTTATTTTCAGCCTGAGATAGCCCCGCTGTACAAAAAAATTGTACAGCGGTGCCTGGGTGACTTAGTCAGTTAAGATGTTGAGCCCAGGCTGCACCTGGAGGAGACTGAAGGAGCTCCACTTCCGGGCGTGCTGACGTCAGCCGCAACAGACAGCGCCCTCGAACAGATGTTAGGACGGGGTCCCGCGACGGGACGCAGGAGGGGGTTTGGTTACCTGGCCAATCCTCATGCTCTTACCAGTGAATCCCCAAACCGTGTAACTCTAAAGGGACACACGGGTGTTTTTATGCGTCAGTAGAGTCTTTTAAAGGCCACAGGAGAAAGAACATTTCCCCCTTGTTTCCAGGTAGGAGGATCTGGGCTTGAGGGTAGCCAGGATCTAATTTTGAAGTAGGTTTACTGCAGTGGACTGGCAGTCAGTTCACAAAGGATGCTGATGGGTTGCAGGAAGAGTCAGAGGTTGAGAGAGGCTAAGCGATTGGAGAGCTGGGGCTATGCTTTCCCTGAGAAATACAGCTCATATTGTCATTAGAGAACATTCAGTCCAAGTTCCAGACACAGTTTATATGTCCTCCCTGCTTTTTAATTTGCCGAATAAATTCTGAAATTTAATTACTTAATTATTGGGTCTCAAAAATGGTTATTCTTGTAACCATAGACCATAATAGTATGTTAAGTGAAGTGGAATTAATTTTAAAATATTAGAATATATTTGAAGCCAGTCATAATAATTCTGAGACAACAAAAGTAAAATAGGAAAAAATGTCCCCCAAAATGTCCAATTCCTGTCTTTTACTTCATGTTAAAGAAAATAAATTTAAAATTTGACATTAGCTAGATTTTTGGTTTAATATGGAGATAGAGGCATGCTAGAGGTACATTATCTGTCCTCCCCCAACACCCATGAAAGTCCCTTTGAAAATGTACAAGTACCTTAAAAAAATTGTACAGCGGTGCCTGGGTGACTTAGTCAGTTAAGCATCTGCCTTCAGCTCAGGTCATCATCTTGGGGTCCTGGGATCAAGCCCCGCATCAGGCTCCCTGTTCAGCGGGGAATCTGCTTCTCCCTCTCCCTCTGCCCCTCCACCCCACTTGTCTTCTCTCTCTCTCAAAGAAATAAATAAAATCTTTAAACAAATTAAAAAATTATATATTCCTTATGAGTAGGGTACAGGAACACAATATGCAGGACTCTGGGAGGATTTTCACAAACCTCCATGTCAGTGGTGTTGGATTGAGAACCGCAGCTGTGGACTCTATTTGCTCCAACCTCTGCCTTGGAAAAGTGCACATCAGCTGACAGAAGATAGCAAAAAGCTCGCTGTTACCCTACAGCCTGTTCCTAGCTTAGGCATTCCAACCAGAAAGTTAGGCAACCACATTCCTTTCTGCATGAGGACAGTATTTTTTAGGCGGCCTGATCAGGGCTCTCCCCCTCTTTTCTTCCTTCCCTCTTCATTCTTGATTAGAGACTAGAGGTCTTGGTAGAAACTGTGCCAGATGTGTCAGCACAGTGACATGTTAGGGTGTGATTGGTGGTGGTGCGCTCTATTGGGATCGTAAACACGACAGACGGAGGCAGATGAAAGAGCTGGAAGCATGACAGTGTGTATGGAGGCAGGAGGGGGCATGTGGGGGCTCTATGACTTATTTGTCTTTGGAAAAGAGTTAATTATAAACTGTGCCTAAGTATTGAACATAGTCAAAGACCCTGGCAGTGAGAGAAGAAGGTTTGTGTATTTAACCAGCGAGGATTTATTATCTACTGTATATGCTGGATGCTGTTTTGGTGGTAGAGAAATACCAGTGAGAAAGAGAAACTAGGGTCTGGTTTTACTAGGGAAGCTTGGGGAGTAAGTGGAGGGAGAGGGACAAGAATAAGCAAACTTGGGGCACCTGGGTGGCTCAGTGGGTTAAGCCTCTGCCTTCGGCTCAGGTCATGATCTCAGGGTCCTGGAATCGAGCCGCACATCGGGCTCCTTGCTCTGCAGGGAGCCTGCTTCCCCCTCTCTCTCTGCCTTCCTCTCTGCCTTCTTGTGATCTCTCTCTCTGTCAAATAGATAAATAAAATTTTAAAAAAAGAATAAGCAAACTACTGAAAAGTGTCATTTTTGATAATCATCAGTGCTGTGAACAAAATAAGATGGGGTGGTGAGGCAGAATGCATGGGACTCCTCAGACCAATCCACTGTGACCCCAACATAGACTGGGCCCAGTGCTGCAGGATTTGTCTGGAAGAAACAAGAAGAGGTGGGATAGGAGAAACAGAGTTTGATCCTTACCACACTCTGTTATGCAGATATTATTATCTTGTTTTACAGATAAAAAAATAACCTGAGACAATATATGAGCAAAGAAAAATTCTTATGAGAAGACATACAAGCAGTTGATAGACATTTGGAACTTGTTGAAAATTCACAGGTAATGAAATAAACACAGTAATAATAAAATGAAATTTAAAATAGCAATAACATACCATTTTCAATCAATCAAATTTGCAAAGATTAAAAAAAGGCCAAATTATTGCTAGTGATAGTGGCATAAATTTGACCCTTCTCATTTGCTGCTGAGGAAATAGTTAATTGGTATATCTTTTAAGTAAAACAACCCTACCTGTAGGAATAAGTCCCAAGGAAATTACCAGAAAAGCAAATAAATATTAATATACTAGATGTTAATTTCAGTAATATTTCTTACAATTACATTTCCCCATTTCCCTTGGCAAGGTGTGGCCACAGAAGCAAGCTCTGGCCTGGCATGTGAGCAAAAATGATGTATGCCACTTTCAGATCATGTTCCTAAAAGAAAGCGGTTTGCCCTCCATGTCCTCTTTCCTCCTTTCCAAAGACTAGTGTCTGGATACAGCAGTGGGTGAACTGGTTTTGACCATGAGGACAAGAACAAAACTCTAAGTAATAACAGAACAGTAAGACAGAAGGAGCCTTGGTCCCAGGATGACCTTGTGGAGTAGAGCTTCTCCCTGTTGTACCTGTCAGATGGAACTTCAACAAGAGATAGAACCTCTGTCTTGTCTTCAGCCATCGTGATTTGGCCTCATTTGCAATAGCTGAACTAATATCCTAACCCATACAAACAGCAATTGTGTAAAATATACAAAATTTTTCGTTTCTTATTATTATAGTTATCTAATACACATACTGATGGTCTTAATAATAAAACTAAGTAGCAAATCCCCACAGAAGATTTATTAATAAAAACTGAATGCTTAACATCATCTCTCTGTGGGTTTGACAATCAGATGTTTGTGTTTCACAAAAATACTTAGGCATAACTTGGAAAAAAAAAAAAGCAGGATCAGGGGCCCCTGGTTAAGCGTCTGCCTTCAGCTCAGGTCATGATCCCAGGGTTCTGAGATCGAGTCCTGCATGGGGCTCCCTGTTCAGCAGGGAGTCTGCTTCTCTCTCTTCCGACTTGTGCTATTGTTCTCATTCTCTCTCTCTCAAATAAATAATTTAAACAATTGGGACAAAATGCAATTATAAAAAAGGTGAAAGCTTTGATTAGTTCTTTAAGGTTTTAACTTGATCTCACACCTGTGAAGTGTTGGTGACAATTGTTTTGTTTCCCACTCCTGTGCTTTGTTTCCAGAATGGGATCTTGTGAGCCATGTTATCCAGTTGGCTTTGTCAGAGAATTTTCTGTAGAGATTGATCAATTGTCTTAGTTTGGGGAGAAGGCAGAGCTTCTTGCACCATGAGGAGCTGTATAAAAGCCAGTTGGTGGGAAAGAGAAACAGGAATGAGAGACACGCCCTTCTCTTGGGGCAAATTTATTTCCTTCTCTTCTACAGCATCATTTCCTAGAACCTGGATAAGCCATCAGCACGGACTCCTGGGGGCCTGTTCAACTGCATTGGGATGTGGTTTTGCTCTAGCAAAGGAAAACTTTGGTAGGGTGGAAGCAAGAGCTGAGATCAGAGGGTGGGGACACAGACATGTAAGTGGAAACTGAATTATGAAGGGGAGAGGGTGCATAATAGAAGGTTAAGTCCAAATCCAAGCTTGGGAGAGGCAATTCTTGTCTAGTTTTACACAGGCTTTGAAATCCAGAGGAAGGGGATGTGGCTTTTAAACTCTAGGGATGTGATGATGGAGCAATGAAGAATAGCAGTGTTTTTTAAGAAAAACCTCTTGAAATATTAGGAAGAAGAGCAAGGATAAAACCCAGCCTTCAGAGTCATCAGCTGGCCAGACAGAGACTAAGAAGCAAGCCTTGGTCCATGACTGAAGCAGAGGGCAAGATTGCTAGCTGGCTTTGGTGCCCTGTGAGAAGAGAGATCCCAGGCATTCAAGAGGCTTAGACAGAGGAGATGAGAACAGGTAAGGGATTCTCACATTCACTGAGCATTTAATATTCCATATACTCTATTTAATTTTTGAAGCAAACCTGGGAGTACTCTTCACAGAAGGTTTAATGATTTGATCCAAGATCATGAATTTAAATGGAGAATGTAGTTCTGACTCTCTAAAATCCATATGATTTCTTTCCTACCATTTTGGGGGCTTTTCAGGGATTGCTTCCCATTATACTTCCAGTAGGTGAGCGTTAGAGAAGTCTATTACCCAACCTTGAGGGCTTGCAGGATGAGAATGATTGATGTGTTCTGCATAGGCCTCTTGTTAGTTCACAGAGAGAGGAGGAAGCCTAGGGGTAGATAGGATGCTGCCTAATTAGGAGTCTGAAGGTTGTCCTGTCCCATATTCCCAGGAACTTAGCATGCTACGTTCTAGGTTAATTCCTGGCAGCCTTGAGCTTTCTGTTGGTGCCCATAGCCATTTTCCAAAGAGTCCTCAGGACCCTAATAGGACCCTTAAAGGAAATATTATGGTAAAATATGAAAAGATGCTTAATCTTGTAACTGATCAGGTAAAAGCAAATCAAATGAAACTTTAGATGCTATTTTCATGCCATCAGATAGAGATAAATTAGGAATATTTTAATATCCAGTGTCTTTGAAAGTATAGACAAAATGGAACTCCAGTTTGCTGTTAGTAAGCATGGAAGCTGGCAGCCATTATTAAAATTGACCCAGAAATTTCACCTTATAGAAATAACCATGTAAGTATGCAAGGATATGTGTACAATGGCATTTATTCCAGAACTGTTTAAAAATTAAAAACTGAGGGTGCCTGGGTGGCTCAGTCAGTTAAGTGTCTGGTTTTGGCTCAGGTCATGATCTTGGGGTCCTGGGATCGAGCCTGAGCATCAGGCTGTCTGCTCAGTGGGGTGTCTGCTTCTCTCTGTCTCTCTCTCTCCCTCTGCCCTTCCCCACCACTTGTTCTCTTATTCTCTCTCACACAAATACATAAATACTATCTTAAAAAAATTAAAAATTGAAACCCCGTAAATCTCCACCCATAAAAAAAGTTAAATTACAGCAGATTTGCTCCTAATGAGTACGATGAAGCCATTTAAAAACGTGGTTGAACGGTCTATGCTTACGTGGAAGGGTATCCAGGATATAAGGAGTGCAAAAGCAAACTAATGAAACAACAAAAAAGGATATACACCTGTGAGTGAAGAAAGATCAGCAAGGATCCATATACCACGCAGTGGTTATTTTAAAGGAGAGAAAGGGAGAAGGGGGCAGGGACGGTTGAGGTGACCCTCACTCTTCACATGTTTCTTCGTGGTTTGAATTTGAGATGATCTATTAAACATTTATTGCTGTTATAATTTAAAATAAATTCATAAAATAAAAGTAAGGAACAGTCAGTGGTAGGCAATTATCTTTCTAAGCTGGAGGCCGAGGACAGCGACTTGAGGTCATGAGTGATTCTGTACCAGCGCCTACCACAGAAATACAGACACGGGCTAAAATCTGCTCCACTTAGGGAAGCCAAAAAAACCGCTGCAGGCAGGGCTGCAGCTGGCAGAGCAGGCGTCTAATTTCTCCCACCTACCAGTTACTCCAGCCCAAGCTCCTGGTAGCGTTATTTCCTATTCCCCAGCAATTCCTTTGAATCTGAACTTCAGACTGACCTCCTGTTTCTACCCCTGAAGCTATTTTTTTAATATTTTCTCTTCCCCTCAATTTACATTTTAATGCTTAGTGGGTTCACAACACTGTAAGATTCTTTATAACAGGTGCTGAAATACTTGCAAAACTTTCGTGACGTTTTTCCCTGATGAATAAAAGGCAATGCCCCTGGAGGAGTTGTCACTGGCATGTAGTATATGGATGAAATTAAACTCAGAAAATAATGACAGGGAGGTTAATTTTCTTCCCATTGTATGTATAGTTGATTTCCTTTCATTTAGCTTTGAACAAAAGGTAAGGGTTAAAAGGAAGATAGGGAGGAAATCGAATTTGAGGTGATTGGGTACAACAGTAACAGGGCGCTAGTACACCCTGGCTGCTTTACTTGAGGTGTCCTTCCTGGTGGGACCCAAGGCCCTTAGAACCTTGTGGCTTCACGTGGTCCCACTGAGCACTGAAAGGTGGTTCTGAATGTAGCCAGGAAGTGGACTCTTCTGGCAATTGAGACCATTTGACTGACTCATTGGTTCCCCCTTCAACTCCCTCTTCTTTTCAACAACAGCTCCTTCTCAGCTCCATCTCAAGAGCAGGAAACAGAACGGCTGTGGTGACGCGTAAGATGAGACATGTGCTTGAGACATGTGCTTGGTTTTAGGGCAGCCTCAGAACTGGCCGTGTGACGCCTTATGAGTTTGATTGGTGGTTTACAGCCATTGGAAGCTGGATGGCTTGTTCTAAGCTCATAGCCAACTAGAACTGTATTATGCTAGGCTTAGGCTAATAGATCGCTGTGTAGATGACATCAGGGACTCGCTCTCCACTCTCTAAATGTGAAAGAAGTCATGAGCAGACAAATTAGATGAATAAATACTCCCCGTATAAGCTCCCTGTCCTAGCAGATTAGTCACTCACAAACTTGAGAATACATAAAAGCCACCTGGGGATCTTGTTAAAAATTGCAGATTTCCAGCTCTGCTCCCGGTAATTCTGATGGAGTAGAGCAGGGATGTATTTTTGACATGTGCCCCAAGTGATTCTTCTGCAGGCAGTCTGTGGAGCCCGCTCTAATGGAAGAGCCTAGAAGCTGCTGGGGTCAGAGAGAGACACCATTCACACGTTCTGGTGTTTTGACATGGAGGGCTAGCTGTAATTTCCAAACATTTTTTCTACTCTTCACATTTATATATTCTTTCACTGCTACCTCGTTACATAGGAACTTGAAAGTTATGGGGGGAGGGGCTGGGAGAGTACAGGGTCCTAGGGTGGCGGTGTGGGGCTCACTTATCAGAGTCTCCACATGGGCATGTGGGGCACTCTTCCGGGTTTTGATATTTCCTCTATTCCCCACTCCACTGACCAACAGGTGATTCTTAGCTTGGAGAGAAACAAGTGTCTCTTAGTGGGGAGTCTCTGGGTATGAGGAAACTTGCTAACATTCAGGGTACTTGCACTTTGGGCAACTAGCAAACGTGACTTTTGCTAGTTGGGCGTGTTCCTTCCTGTTGAGGCTGGTGAAAGATGATCTAGTCCCTTCTCCGTGAGGCATTGCTCTCCAAAGTCTATTCTTCCATTCATCTGGGCTGGGTCTAGAAGGTTGGGGCTCTGCCTGTGGCTGTGCAGTTTGTGCGTTTGTCCCAAAAAGGCAAGGTCCAGGGCAGGTCCCAGTGCCCAGCTGGATGTTGGGGCAAGGATAACGGCTGTGCCTGGCCTGAGGAGGTGTGACCTTTTAAAAATCCACACAAGCTCGGGCACCTGGGTGGCTCAGTCAGCTAGGCATTTGCCTTCGGCTCAGGTTATGATCCCAGGGTCCTGAGTTCAAGTCCTACTTCGGGTTTTCTGCTCAGTGGGGAGTCTACTTCTCCCTCTCACTCTTCTTCTGTATTTTCCCTCTCTCTATCTCAAATAAATAAATAAAATCTTAAAAAAAATCCACACAAGCTCTCTGCTAGTTGTGACCTTGCCAGATGGCACCCCTAAGCTTCTCTCAGTCTTAATGCCCTTTTTGATGTCCCTGAACTGGGTATTGGGTTGACAAGAAGAGAAAACAGAATGAATCTTAGGAAGAACTCTGTTTACTGCTGCATCTTCCAAGAGCTGGAAATCTCTGCTTTCCTCATGATATTTAAGCCTCAAGAAGAGCCCACCCATCTGACCTCCTCTAGGCTATGTCCATCTACCCATTGGAAAAACAAATTCCTAAGTGAGTGACACATTATCCCCTTGGGTCTCAAATTCTCTCATTTGCCAGTCTCCAGCTTATCAGCTAGACTTGTTTAATGCCTGAGGCCAAGGTACTGCAATGTCTCTTAATTAACTAGTTGTGCACAGCTAATTACTTACCGAGGTATCTCATCAGTATACAATGTATATTACTCCAAGTCAGCTCAGAGGCATTACAAAATTTCTGTTGGAACCCATGCCTTCTTAAATACCAGCCATCCAAGAGCTCCGAAGGAGGATAAGGGAGAAGCTACGAGGGAACCCTTTGGAAAAAGGGGTTGTGCTTTTCACTGCAACCCCTCTCCCCACCATATTTCCTATCCAAAATGATCTCTCATTAGATTTTGTACAAGTATTTGCCTTCTCACAACCTACTCCACTCTCCTGGTGAAAAAATAATCCTTAAAAGGCTACACCTCACCCTTTCTGAGTGGGTTCATCTCCTGAAAACTTTGACTATAGCAAGATGCCCATTGCTCATCCTTACAGGCCATGGAAGCTTCAGAAAACCTTTCTGATTCACTGTTTTGGTGCCTGGCTTTCCCACCCCTGCCGACCAGCTTCCCCTCTTCAGTGTCCATGGCTTCCCTTGCAAAGCTGGACATGTTCTTCTTAAAGGGAGATTAGCAGGTGCTCAGGAGGCTGGTACAGAACATTAGCTACCTAATCATCAATGTTCCTAATTGGGGAGTTCTCCAAGGTAGACGATTTATTGTGCTTTCACTATAGGGCTAGGCAAGCACTGGGTGTATCATATGGAACCCAACTCAGTGTTCACACTCTATCAGCTAAGAACCAGCCTCGATTTTTCAGTTGAAAACCTTGAGGGGGGGGCGGTGCCTGGATGGCTCAGTGAGTTAAAGCCTCTGCCTTCGGCTCAGGTCCTGATCCCAGGATCCTGGGATTGAGTCCCGCATCAGGCTCTCTGCTCAGCAGGGAGCCTGCTTCCTCCTCTCTCTCTGCCTGCCTCTCTGCCCACTTGTGATCTGTCTCTCTGTCAAATAAATAAATAAAATCTTAAAAAAAAACAACTTGAGGGGAACTGGAAATAATTTGTCTAAAGTCACACATCTTTTTTTTTTAATTTAAATTTTAATTAAAAAAAAGATTTTATTTAGTTATTTGACAGAGAGAGCACAAGTTGGCAGAGCAGCAGGCAGAGAGAGGGGGAAGCAGGCTTCCCACTGAGCAGGGAGCCCAAGGTAGGGCTCGATCCCAGGACCTTGGGATCATGACCTGAGCCAATGGCAGATGCTTAACTGAGCCACTCTGGTGTCCCAAATGTCACAAATCTTATTAAAACAAAACTAAACCAAAAAAGGTAGAGGAGAAAAAGTGCTTTAAAGGGAAAAGAGACAGTGGTGAGGTACTTTCTCTTGAGAACAAATACTTGTTTGGGAAGTGTTTTCCTACTGCTGGGTCAGCCGATCAGGGCTGCTGTGGCAGTGCCAGGTTTAGAAATGATTTTATTTTGTTGGTCTCATTTTATTCTTCTACCCTTTACAATCTGAGGCCCGTCTTAACCAAAATGCAGCTTTCATACATGAAGGTATCTCCACATTTTCTCCTCTTCTGTCTGTTTAAGAAATATTATAGTGAATGCTCTTTTTCCTTCTGGAAACACAGACTTTGTAAATGAGTTGTGAGCAAGACAAAATGCCCATGGGTTGGCCAAGGTCAGCATCTCTGGATCAATGGCTTGCAACCTTGAATGCTCGTGAGAATCCCAGCATGGGGTGGCCCATGCCCAGCCTGCTACATTAGCATCTCTGGGCATGGATGGGGCTTCAGGGTGTTTGAGAGCCTCAGGCTGCTTCCCAGGGCACGTGGCCCCTTGAGAGCTGCTGCTCCAGCCAAGATTCTCCAACTTCACGAGCTTAGAAAGCACCTGAGCTCTTGTTATATTGCAGACTCTGATGCTGTAAGATTGTGTTGGTGCTGAAAGTCTCATTTCTAGCAGCTTCTGCTACTCTCCTCATTTTGGGGAACAAGGTTCTAGATCAGTGGTCCTCACTGTGTGGTCCCTGGATCTACGGTATTAGGGAGTTTTCAGGCATGCAAATTCTTGGGCCCAATCCCTGTCCTGTAGATCAGTAACTCAGAGGGTAGAGTCCAGCTATTGGGTTTAACAAGCCCTCCAGGTGGTCTGGATGGAACTGAAGTTTGAGAACTGCTGCTAGGTAACAGTTTCGCCTTCACTTTGGTGTTGGGCTTTGGAGAGGCAAAATCCCCCAGCTTATATATAAAGCAATGGAGGGCTGATTACAAGGATATTGGGGTAAATAAGAGAGCAGGCTTCATAGGAACCCAGGAAAAGAGGCCCAGTGGGATGGATGAGATTAGCTGTTGGGTCACCTCGAGGCATCGCAGGACCTGGGACAAGGCCTGGAGCACGGTGCGGGATTTAGGATCTGGAGTGACTGCCCATGCTGACTCCTCACTTGCCCAGCTGCAGAAGTTCCTGGTTTCTTCCTCTAGTGCCTCACTATTAACCTGACTCTGATCTCTGCCTCTGCCTGCAGCGAGTGGCTTAGCTGGAGTTCTGGAAGAAGGCTGCTGGAGTTAGCATTCTGGCTCATTATCTGTATGACCTGGGGTGCTTCGTCTCACTTCTATTGGCCTCAGTGTTCTTGTCTGAAAGGTAGGAATACTAATTGTATCTACCCTATAGATTTATAACTGCTCACACACCAAAGCTGGGGTTATTGCCTTGGTGTGCCCTCCTGCTTCTAGATGCATCTACCACAACTGACTCTCAGTCTAAACCCTGAGTTCATGTATTTGAGAAAGAGACCCAGATTGCTGCGGTGAGTCACGGTGGTGTTCCTGGGCCAAGCTCTCCCACCAAGTATCTGTGGGCGTCCTGTGTATTTGCTCTTTGGGGCTTAGATGCTCTCTTTTGGTCCATGATATCTCACTCACTCAGAAGATCCCTTCATGCTATAACCAAAGAGAGGAAGAGAGTGTGCATGGTATTGTACTGTTGCAGGATTTCTATTCCTTCGGTGCCTGCAGTTCTTGGTCACACCACTTCAAAGAATGAAGAGGTAGACCAGACAAAGAGTGGTGGGCTGCAGAGCAAAGTTTATTAAGTGATAGTACAAAGTTCTCGAAGACAGAGGGGACCCAAGAGGGTTGCCGATTTGGCTTTTAGATCTAGGAGTTTTTATGGGCTTTTTGGTGGGCTATTTTTTTTTTTTAAAGATTTTATTTATTTGTCAGAGAGAGAGAGAGAGAGAGAGTAAGCACAGGCAGAGGCAGAGGGGGAAGCAGGCTCCCTGCCGAGCAAGGAGCCCGATGTGGGACTCGATCCCAGGACGCTGGGATCATGACCTGAGCCGAAGGCAGCCGCTTAACCAACTGAGCCACCCAGGCATCCCTTGGTGGGCTGTTTTGATCGATGAACCCTCCATGCAACTGTCACCCTATCAGGTTTTTGTCTTTTCTCTATCATGTGGGAAAGGGTGGAGGGCTCCTTCCAGGGTGGTGTAAAATCCTTTTAAGGGTGGTATCCTCTTAGGATGGGCACCACTCCTCCCTGCCTGCCTTTCTTCCAACTGAAGTTTCTTCCAACTTCATGAGTACTAGCTGGACACTCGGCTAGTCCCAGACCCTGGGAACCTCTGGGGACGTATTCTCTTAGGTTGGCCCCAACAGCCTAACCATCTGCTGATGGCATTTTGTGTCTGAGTCCACAATTTGGAAACCTATTTTTACATGAATGGATCAAATTTGAATATAGCATGTGGATTACAGAAGTGGAGACAATGCCACACGATGACTGTCCCTTCTGGCCTCTCTGTCTGGAGCTGTAGGATCTCTGAAGCAGGGAAGGTCAGCGCGAGGAAGACATGCTGCTTACCGACAGAGGCAGAGGGTGCCAACCTCTGACTAAACTATACATTTTAGAAAGTCATTTCCTCTCTGTCCTCCCTGGAACTTTTAAAATAAATGACTTTGGGGACACCTGGGTGGCTCAGTTGGTTAGGCGGCTGCCTTCGGCTCAGGTCATGATCCTGGCATCCTGGGATCGAGTCCCACATCAGGCTCTTTGCTCAGCGGGGAGCCTGCTTCTCCCTCTGCCTCTGCCTGCCACTCTGTCTGCCTGTGCTCACTCGCTCTCTCTCCCTCTCTCTCTGACAAATAAATAAATAAAAAAAATGCCTTTGTATTGTTTAGGCTTGGAGAAAAAGGAGCTGATATGGGTCACTTAGAAGCACTTTGGGGCTAGTTTCGGGCAACAGAGTTGCTACGTTAATGTGCTTAGATGTGTGGATTTTGCCGTTCACAGATAGTAAAGGGAGTTTTGTGATGAATGCTCCACAGACAAAACTGTGCTTATTTGACTAAGCAGTAGCTACTAGCTCTTTCCCTATTTACTGATTTCGAAGTGATGAGATCCAGCCATGCCAAGTGCGAGATGCTTCCCTTTATAGTTTTGAATTTGCATGATAGCATTCCATTTTTGATCATCTAGAATCTCTCTGCTTCTTTTCTTTCTCCGTGTAGGAAAGCAGAGAGAAAAGCCATAGAGTAATTATAATGAAAAGTCTTCTAATGATCTGAGGTCCCCCCACGGTTCCTCTCCCTCCCACCTGCACCCTGCAGTCATTAGCGTTCTGATCAGAAGGTTTTTGGACCCAGAAGAGCTGTCTGGTTCAATGTCTGACTTGAGTATTTCAGGGCATATACAGAATCCTTTGAAAGGAAATGCATTCTTGCAGATTTCCAGCAATACCTCTTAACACTTTTAATTATAAAATTCCTTTGATAGGTAAAAAAATTATAAAACTAGTATGCAAACCTGTGTGTTATACAGTCATGAACCACCCCCCCCAATTCCTTACAAATTAAATAGAGACAAAAGTACAACTGATAATTTCAAATAAATAACTTTGAAGAGCAGATACTGGTTGAACTTAAATTGCCAAAGCTGGATGTATTTAATGGAAAAAGTGTTGCCATAACTGTTTTACTTATGACTGTTTTCTGTTTAATCATTGCCAGACATTATATAAATTGTAGTCATTTTCATTATTATTATTGCTACTTTGACAATAAAGTCATGTTAAACTGTGAAAGGTTGGCTCACTTAGAAAATACACTCTCCACACTGAAGAAAACAGTATTCTTTAGCAAAAGAAGGCTAATTGTTTATTTATTGGTGACATAAACAGAGAACTTGACTGCCACAGCCAAGGAATTTGGATGCCTTTCTTTCCAACAGTCCTGTGCCATATAATGACTCAGTCTCCCATCACTCTGTTCAAGTAGCTACGAAATTCTTGCACAGTGTGTGGTAACACCCTTTGTCCTTGGCTTAGCATAGCCTCAATTGTAAACGTGAGCACAGAGGCATTCACTGGAAACTCATATTCATCCAGATGACACGGGCTCTGTTTGCATTAGTATTTATCTTTAGATTACCATCAAAATGAAAACACACAATTACATTCTCATAAGCATTTTGGATTTGGGGAAAATCTGAGAACCTTCAGAGGCCCCAAGACTCCAAGTTGAGAAACAGTGGTCGAATTACAACCTAATTAGGTTTTTACCTCATTTCATGCTCACAAAAACCCTACGAGGTAGAAGCTAGCATCAACCTGACTTAGACGAGGCTCTGGGCTGTGACAGGGTTCAGGAATTTGCCCAGCACCAATATAGGCAGTGAGAGAGGAACCAGGATCCCATTCCAGGTCCATCTGTCTCCAAAGTCTCTCTCCTTGAGATCTCTTGGGACCCTCACCCCTATGAGGTGATCTGTCCAGGATCCTCAGGCAACTGTGTAGGAATGATCTTTGGGCAGGCAGGGGCTCATACCTATTCTTTTTATAGTTTCTTGAGGAAACTCAAAGCAAAAGTGGCATTCATAAGCTGAAGGAACCATTCTGCGAGTCAGAAGTCTCAATGAGAGTTCATTTACCTCACACATGATTTCTCTCAGAATCAGTCCTAAAGTCATTCTGGCCTTCTCTGGACATTTTAGGCCCCACACTTGAGGCCAGCACTAAGTTGCGTTGTTGGGTGAGAATTGCATCAGAAACTCTGGGTGGAGGCCCTCCTTCTTCAACTTCTTCTTTTATTATGTTATGTTAGTCACCAGAGGGGGAGGTCCTACTTCTATTGCTGAAAGTCCTGTCACCTTGGGCAAGCCACTCACTCCTTTGAGTACACATTTACTATCGTTTTAAAGATGAGAACAGGGCACCTGGGTGGCTCAGTTGGTTGGGCCTCAGCCTTTGGCTCAGATCATGATTCCAGGGTCCTGGGATGAGTCCCACATCAGACTCCCTGCTCGGCAGGAAGCCTGCTTCTCCCTCTCCTACTCCCCTTGCTTGCATTCCCTCTCTCTCGTGGTGTCTCCCTCTGTCAAATAAATAATAAATAAAATCTTTTAAAAAAATGAGAACATTGGTAATTCGCAGGCGTGTTGTGAGAGGTCCATGAGGCCCAGTGTACAACACCATTATACTCTGAGGCATTTTCAACAGCAGACAGGTTGGTATTCATTACGTGCCCCCAGCGACCCCCAACACTTACAGAGTTCCTGGTAAGTGTCAAGACGTGTGCTGGCACTGGAAATACAAAAATTAGACATGGTCCCTGATCTTAATGAGTTCAGAGTCTAGTGAGGGAGGCTGCATTAAAAAAAAAAAAAATCCTGCTGTACTTCATTGTGCAAAGTTGTAGAAATCTGTGATATGCAAGAGAGGCAGTAATCGAAGTGCCTTAAGAGATGGCTTAAGTTTTGCAGAGCAGAGACAGGAGCTTATCCTTTGACTATCCATAAAAATTGTAAAAACACAAGGCAGCATGGTGTGCTTGGGAATTAGGTCAGTGAGGTAGAGCCCACATGAGGTCAGTATCACTGGGTCCCAGAGAGCCCAGGCTCCAGCCTCGTCTGCTTTTGTCATATCCTGATTAGATACCGTTGTAATGCCCACCCATGCCATTTCCTTGCTCCCCAGAATGGCAGAAAGTAATTACTTTGTGCCAGTTTAGAATGTACTTTGAGGATGAAAAACATCAACCACAATCTC
This sequence comes from Mellivora capensis, assembly GCA_004024625.1. NCBI lineage: Eukaryota > Metazoa > Chordata > Mammalia > Carnivora > Mustelidae > Mellivora > Mellivora capensis. The sequence goes on along the minus strand of PISX010012285.1, from coordinate 15,890 downwards.
CATCTAATTGGCTTTTCCTGCTATTTTTGCACTCGGGCTGCATGACCAGCTCAGAGAGCTCCAGGGGCACCTTGACACTTGCTCTCCTGGAGAGGGCTCCTTTCCCTTTGGCAGGCCTTTGATTTCCTCTGCATAGATTATTTGGCTTCTGCCTTGTTGCTCTTTCAATGGCCCACTTAGGCCCCCAGGGTTAGAGTACCCTTGGCCACACTGGGCATAAATGATAGATGTGACCTCTACCGTTCTTCAGGAGTCGGGTACCATTATGTTCCCCCAACTGAGGTCGATGCCTGTGGACCAGGTGCATGAACCTCTCCGTTTGCCTCATCGAACTGGACAGAATATTTGGTGTCTTTCATCCCCAACTCCTGTCGTTAGTGCCTCGTGACTTGTGGAGAACACAGTTCCTATTACGTTATTCTATGAATTCCATCAGACCGTAACTCGGGCGGTGTTGATAGCTGCTGAATGACATTTTCAACAAATGTTCCTAACTGGGTGGATGGCCCAGCACCATCCTTGGGGCCAGCGTGGTGCTGTTGTGTTACTCTCAGGCCTCTGCCTGGAATCTTGGGGAAAAATTAAATACCTGTATCCGAGACGATGAGAAGAGGATTCTGGCCATGAATTCTATGGGCCCTTTGATCTTTTTTTTTTTTTTTTTAAGATTTTATTTATTTATTTGACAGAGAGAGATCACAAGTAGACAGAGAGGCAGGCAGAGAGGGCGGGGGGGAAGCAGGCTCCCTGCTGAGCAGAAAGCCCGACGCAGGGCTCCATCCCAGGACCCTGAGATCACGACCTGAGCCGAAGGCAGAGGCTTTAACCCACTGAGCCACCCAGGCGCCCCATCTATCTATGGACCCTTTGGAGTGAGTATGATTTTACAGCCTACTTCATAGTCAGGGGCCCTTCTTACAAATAACTTTGCCAGTCTGAGTTTGAATATATGTGGGTAGTTTTCTCCAAAATGTGGTCCAGATCAGAGTTCTCCCTTGGAGAGTGATCATAACTACAAGACAATGCACTGGCACACTGGAAAAAGATATTAGAACCTAGATATTTGAGGCATCTGGGTAGCCCAATTGGTTAAGCATCTGCCTTCAGCTCAGGTCATGATCCCAGGGTCCTGGGATTGAGCCTCACATCGGGCTCCTTGCTCAGTGGGGACCCTGCTTCACCCTCTCCCTCTGCCCCTTTCCCCTGCTTGTGCTCTCTGTCAAATAAATAAATAAAATCTTAAAAAAAAAGAATCAGATTTTTACTTGATATATTGAAATGAATGAGTTGGAGTCCTACTCTAGGCAATAAAGAAATTAGGAGTGACTTTAACTGGTCTAGCTATCAGCTTGAAAGGGTATCATGAGGGAAGGGTACTGGACGCATAGCGTGGGCACCATTCATTAGTTTTTTTTTCCAGCATCTTGTGATGTCTTGCAGTTTCTGTGGGCTTGACTAAGTAAACAAGTGTCTTAAAAGATTTATGTTGTAAAACCTTGTAATAAAGGCAGTATTAGGCAATAATTCAAGGCCAATGACAGAGCAGATCCCTCTGACATGAAGTTGACCCATAACTTCAAAATTATGAACAAAACTACTTGAAATATGGCTTTTGCTATGGGCTGATTGTGTCTTCAGCATCTTCCCCCATCTCCCAGTTCATTTGGTTGACCTCCTAACGCCCAATACCTCACAACATAACCTTAGCAGGAGATAAGATCTTTACAGAGTTAATTAAATTAAAATGAGGTCATTGGGGTGGGCTCTATTCAGTATGACTGGTGTTCTTATAAAAAGAGGAAATTTGGACACAGAAATATGCATAGAGGGAGGACCACATGAAGACACAGGGAGAACATGGCCCCTTACCAGCCAAAGAGAGAGGCCCAGAAAAGATTCTTACTTCACAGCTCTGAGAGGGAGCCAATCCTGCCAACACCTTCATCAGTCTTGGACTTCCAGTCTCCAGAACTGTGAGAAAATAAATTCCTGTGGTTGAAGGCTCCCAGTCTGTGGTACTTCATTGTGGCAGCCTGAGCTGACTGACAGATTCACATCCAGTCTCAGTTAGCAGTGCGCCTCTGTCATTAGGTATGATGCCTTGAGGTGTGAGTTATTGACACTGAGAAGGTATTAACACTAGAAAGACATTTGAAACTGAGCATCAGCACAGGAATACAACCCAAAAGTTCACCAACAATGAAATGTGTTCAATCCTGGCTATCACCAACAATACTACTATGAAATTCTAGGAGGGGCAGAAAGGTTTTTTGTACCCTTAATAAGTAAAATAAATCATGATGTTTATTTTATTTCATTCTCTAATTATTTTGGAGATTAATTCATATCTCTATTTTATTATATAGTTAATATGATAGTCTTATAGTAGTATATATACATAATTTATAAGTAAATAAATATACATAAATACCCGTGAGTGTTCAGATATATTTTTGATGAGGTATGTAATTAAAAATATTTAGGGAACCATTGGCCATGATAATGTGGCTTTGATTCCTTCCTCCTAAACCTGAATCCTTGAAGTCCTTAAGATTCACAACATGATAGAACAATTTTTCAAGACTATAGAGGTCCTTCAGTAACCAAAGTTTCATTCAGAGAAGAAAATGCTTATGCCTTATAAGACCCATACTTTCCTATGAAGATTTAAATAAAAAGAATTTCTTGATGGGTTTCAGGTTTTATTTTTAATTAACATATAATGTATTATTTGCCCCAGGGGTACAGTTCTGAATCATCAGGCTTACACATTTCACAGCACTCACCATAGCACATACCCTCCCCAATGTCCATAACCCAACCACCCTCTCCACAACCCTCTCCCCACAGCAACCCTCAGTTTGTTTCCTGAGATTAGGAGTCTCTTATGGTTTGTCTCCCCCCCGATCCCATCTTGTTTCATTTTTTTCTCTCTCTACCTCCCACGACCCCCCTCCCTGCCTCTCAAATTCCTCATATCAGAGAGATCATGTGATAATAGCCTTTCTCTGATTGTCTTATTTCACTTAGCATAATACCCTCTAGTTCCATCTACATCATTGCAAATGGCAAGATTTTGTTTCTTTTGATGGCTGCATAGTATTCCATTGTGTATATATACCACATCTTCTTTATCCATTCATCTGCTGATGGACATCTAGGTTCTTTCCATAGTTTGGCTATTGTGGACATTGCTGCTATAAACATTGGGGTGCATGTGCCCCTTTGGATCCCTACATTTGTATCTTTGGGGTAAATACCCAGTAGTGCAATTGCTGGGTCATAGGGTAGCTCTATTTTCCACTTTTTGAGGAACCTCCATACTGTTTTCCAGAGTGTCTGCACCAGCTTGCATTCCCACCAACAGTGTAGGAGGGTTCCACTTTCTCCACATCCTTGCCAACATCTGTCGTTTCCTGACTTGTCACCTTTAGTCATTCTGACTAAAAAGCTCATAACCATATCTCACTGTAGTTTTGATTTGTATTTCCCTGATGGCAAGTGGTGTTGAGCACTTTTTCATGTGTCTGTTGGCTATTTGGATGTCTTCTTTGCAGAAGTATCTGTTCATGTCTTCTGCCCATTTCTTGATTGGATTATTTGTTCTTTAGGTGTTGAGTTTGATAAGTTCTTTGTAGATTTTGGGTACTAGCCCTTTATCTGATGTGTCATTTGCAAATATCTTCTCCCATTCTGTCAGTTGTCTTTTGGTTTTGTTGACTGTTTCCTTTACTGTGCAAAAGCTTTTGATCATGATGAAGTCCCAATAGTTCATTTTTGCCCTTGCTTCCCTTGCTTTTGGCAATATTTGTAGGAAGAAGTTGCTGGGGCTGAGATCGAAGAGGTTGCTGCCTGTGTTCTCCTCAAGGATTTTGATGGATTCCTGTCTCAGATTGAGGTCTTTCATCCATTTTGAGTCTATTTTTGTGTGTGGTATAAGGAAACGGTCCAGGTTCATTCTTGTGCATGTGACTGTCCAATTTTCCCAACACCATTTGTTGAAGAGACTGTCTTTTTTTCCATCAGACATTCTTTCCTGCTTTGTCAAAGCTAAGTTGACCATAGAGTTGAGGGTCCATTTCTGGGCTTTCTATTCTGTTCCATTGATCTATGTGTCTGTTTTTGTGCCAGTATCATACTATCTTGATGATTATAGCTTTGTAATAGAGGTTGAAGTCTGGAATTTTGATGCTGCCAACTTTGGTTTTCTTTTTCAACATTTCTCTGGCTATTCAGGGTCTTTTCTGGTTCCATATACATTTTAGGATTATTTGTTCCATTTTTTTTTAAAAAAACATTGATGGTATTTTGATAAGGATTGCATTAAATGTGCAGATTGCTTTAGGTAGCATAGACATTTTCACAATATTTGTTCTTCCAATCAATGAGCATGGAACATTTTTCCATTTCTTGGTGTCTTGCTCAGTTTCTTTCATGAGTACTTTATAGTTTTCTAAGTACAAATTCTTTGCCTCTTTGGTTAGATTTATTCCTAGGTATCTTACAGTTTTGGCTGCAATTATAAATGGGATCAACTCCTTAATTTTTCTTTTTTCTGTCTTGCTGTTGGTGTGTAGAAATGCAACTGATTTCTATACATTGATTTTATATCCTGACCCTTTCCTGAATTCCAAGTTCTAGCAGATTTGGAGTGGAGTCTTTTGGGTTTTCCATATAAAGTATCATATCATCTGTAAAGAGTGAGAGTTTGACTTCTTCGTTGCTGATTTGAATGCCTTTAATTTCTTTTTGTTGTCTGATTGCTGAGGCTAGGACTTCTAGTACTATGTTGAATAGCATTGGTGATGGTGGACACCCCTGTTGTGTTCCTGACCTTAGGGGAAAATCTCTCAGTTTTTCCCATTGAGAATGATATTTGATGTGTGTTTTTCATAGATGGCTTTGATGATATTGAGGTATGTACCCTCTATCCCTACACTTTGGAGAGTTTTGATCAAGAAAGGATGCTGTGCTTTGTCAAATGCATTTTCAGCATCTATTGAGAGTATCATATGGTTCTTGTTCTTTCTTTTATTCATATATTGTATCACGTTGGTTGCCGTGCAGATGTTGAACCAATCTTGCAACCCAGAATAAATCCCATTTGGTCATGGTGAATAATCCTTTTAATGCACTGTTGGATCCTATTGGCTAGTATTTTGGTGAGAATTTTTGCCTCTGTGTTAATCAAGGATATTGGTCTGTAATTCTCCTTTTTGATGGGGTCTCTGTCTGGTTTTGGGATACAGGTAATGCTGGCCTCATAAAATGCATTTGGAAGTTTTCCTTCCATTTCTATTTTTTGGAACAGTTTCATGAGACTAGGTATTAATTCTTCATTAAATGATAATTCTTCATTAAATGGTAGAATTCCCCTGGGAAGCTGTCTGGCCCCGGACTCTTGTTTGTTGGGAGATTTTTTGATGACTGCTTCAATCTCCTTACTGGTTATGAGTCTGTTCAGGTTTTCTATTTGTTCCTGGTTCCATTTTGGTAGTTTATATGTCTCTAGGAATGCACCCATTTCTTCCAGAATGTCAAATTTTCTGGTGTATAGTTGCTCATAATATGTTCTAATTGTTTGTATTTCTTTGGTGATGGTTGTGATCCTCCTCTTTCATTCATGATTTTATTAATTTGGATCCTTTCTCTTTTCTTTTGGATAAATCTGGCCAGGGGCTTATCAGTCTCATTAACTGTTCCAAAGAACCAGCTTGTAGTTTTGCTCGTAGTTTTCTTTTGGTTTCTATTTCATTGATTTCTGCTCTGATCTTTATTATTTCTCTTCTCCATGGGGTTTAGGCTTTCTTTGTTGTTCTTCCTCTGGCTCTTTTAGGTGTAGGGTTAGGTTGTGTACTTGAGACCTTTCTTGTTTCTTAAAAAAGTCTTGTATTTCTACATACTTTCTTCTCAGGACCACCTTTGTTGTGTTCCAAGGATTTTGAGCAGATTTGTTTCCACGAATTTTAAAAATTCTTCTTTAACTTCCTGGTTGGCCCATTCATTCATTCTCTAGTAGGATGCTCTTTAGCCTCCATGTATTTGAGATCTTTCCAACTTTCCTCTTGTGATTGAGTTCTATTTTCAGAGCATTTTGGTCTGAAAATAAGCAGGGAATGATCCCAGTCTTTTGGTACCAGTTGAGACCCAATTTGTGACCCAGGATGTGATCTATTCTGGAGAATGTTCCACATGCATTAGAGAAGAATGTGTGTTCTGTTGCTTTGGGATGGGATGTTCTAAATATATCTGTGATGTCCATCTGGTCCAGTGTGTCATTTAAAACTTTATTTCCTTGTTGATCTTTTGCTTAGATGATCTGTCCATTTCAGTGAAGAGGTGTTAAAGTCCCCCATTATTATTGTATTATTTTTGATTATCTTGATTTTGTTATTAATTGATTGATATAATTGACTGCTCCCACATTAGGGGCATTTATATTTAAAATTGTTAGAACTTCTTGTTGGAAAGACCCTTTAAGTATGATGTAGTGTCCTTCCTCATCTCTTATTATGGTCTTTGGCTTAATATCCAATTTATCTGATATAAGGATTGCCACCCCAGCTTCCTTTTGATGTCCATTAACATGGTAAATTGTGTTCTACCCCCTCACTTTAAATCTGGAGATGCCTTTGGGTCTAAAATGAGTTTCTTATAGACAGCATATTGATAGGTCTTATTTTTTTAATTAATTTATTTATTAGAGAGAGAGGGAGAGAGAGAGAGCGAGCACAGGCAGACAGAGTGGCAGGCAGAGGCAGAGGGAGAAGTAGGCTCCCCGCTGAGCAAGGAGCCTGATGTGGGACTCGATCCCAGGACGCTGGGATCATGACCTGAGCCGAAGGCAGCCGCTTAACCAACTGAGCCACCCAGGCATCCCGATAGGTCTTATTTTTTATCCATTTGGATACCCTGTGTCTTTTGACTGGGGCATTTAACCCATTTACATTCAGGGTAAGTATTGAAAGATATTAATTTAGTGCCATTATTGCCTGTAAGGTGATTATTACTGTATATTGTCTCTGTTCCTTTCTGGTCTGTTCCTTTTAGGCTCTCTCTTTGCTTAGAGGACCCCTTTCAATATTTCATGTAGGGCTAGTTTGGTGTTTGCAAATTCTTTTAGTTTTTGTCCTGGAAGCTTTTTGATCTTTCCTTCTATTTTCGGTGACAGCCTAGCTGGGTGTAGTATTCTTGGCTGCATATTTTTCTCATTTAGTGCTCTGAATATATTATGTCAGTCCTTTCTGGCCTGCCAGGTCTCTGTGGATAAGTCTGCTGCCAATCTAATATTTCTACCGTTGTATGTTACAGACCTCTTGTTCCAAGCTGCTTTCAGGATTTTCTCTTTGTCCCTGAGACTTGTAAGTTTTACTATTAGATGATGGGGTGTGGACCTATTTTACTGATTTTGAGGGGAGTTCTCTGTGCCTCCTGGATTTTGATGCTTGTTCCCTTTGCCAAATTAGGGAAACTCTCTGCTATAATTTGCTCCAATATACCTCCCCCCCTTCTTCTTCTTCTGGGATATCAATTATTCTAATATTGTTTTGTCTTATGGTATCACTTATCTCTCGAATTCTCCCCCTCATGATCCAGTAGTTGTTTGTCTCTCTTTTGCTTAGCTTCTTTATTCCCATCATTTGGTCTTCTATGTAACTGATTCTCTCTTCTGCCTCATTTATCCTAGCCTTAAGAACGTTTGTCTTTGATTGCACCTCATTAATAGCTTTTTTGATTTCAACTTGGTTAGGTTTTAGTTCTTTTATTGATCCAGAAAGGGATTTTATTTCTCCAGAAAGGAATTATCTAATATAATCCATGCTTTTTTTGAGCCCAGCTGACACCTTGATAACCATCATTCTGAACTCTAGTTCTGATGTACTACTGATGTCCATATTGATTAGGTCCCTAGCCATTGGTACTGCCTCTAGTTTGTTTGTTTGTTTGTTTTTTGTGGTGAGTTTTTCTGCCTTGGGCATTCTATCCAGATAAGAATAGATGAATGAGAGAATAAAATACTGAAATACAAAAGGGTAGCAGTGACCCCAGAAAAATATACAACAATCAAATCAGGAGAGACCCAGAACTGGGGAGAAAAAAAGGGGGGAAAAAAGAAAAAAAAATATATATCTATTAGACTGGTGAATAGAATAGAGCCACACACTTGATTTTGGGTGTATTTTGGTGTATTAGAAGAAACTACCTCCCAAAATTTTAAAGAAAGAAAAAAAATATATATATATATACATACATACAATGAAGGGATGGAATATGCCTGTAAAGGTGAAAATTAAAAAAGATTCTAAAAAGGGAATTGATAAGATAAGAAGTTGGTTGAAAAAAAGAAAAAAAAAAAAGACCGTGATCAGGCTGGAGACTTAGAACAGAGCCATGCACTAGATTTAAGGTGTATTTTGATCTTTTAGGAGAAATTGTATCCTAAAATTTTAAAGAAAAAAAAACCTACATGTGTACAAAAAATAAGGTTAAATACAATGAAGGGATATAATATGACTATAGGGGTGCCTGGGTGGCTCAGTGTGTTAAGCCTCTGCCTTCGGCTCGGGTCATGATCCCAGGGTCCTGGGATCGAGCCCCAAATCAGGCTCTCTGCTCCGCAGGGAGCCTGCTTCCTCCTCTCTCTCTGCCTGCCTCTCTGCCTACTTGTGAGCTCTGTCTGTCAAATAAATAAATAAAATCTTAAAAAAAAAAGAATATGACTATAACAATGAAAATTTAAAAAGATTTTTAAAGATGTATTGATAAGATAAAATAGTTAAAAATGTTAAAATAGGAAAGAGGAAAATAACAAATAGAATAAGAAAAAATAAAATCAAAGAAATTTAACTTTGGAAGACTAAGGAATCATGGGGAAAAAGTCATGAATTCTATGTGTTGCTTTCCCCTAGCTCTGGAGTTCTGCTGTTCTCCTTGATTGGGGAGCTTGGTCAGCTTGGTCTTAGCTGGATGTTCTTGCTGATCTTCTGGGGGAGGGGCCTGTTGCAGTGACTCTCAAATGTCTTTGCCCCAGGCGGAATTGCACTGCCCTTGGCAGGGGCCAGGCTGAGAAATCTGCTTTGGTTCCACTCTTGGGAGTTTTTGTTCCCTGAACACTTTCCATACAGCTCTGGAGGACAGGAATGAAAATGGCGGCCTCCCAATATCCAGCCCAGAGGAGCCAAGAGCTCAGGGCCCCACTCCTCAGTACACCCTCAGAGAAAAAGCAGTCAATCCCTCCTATCTCCCTGGTCTCTGGCTGCACTCTAAGGTCACCTGACCTGTGACCAACGGTTTCTATCTCTGGCACACAGCCCTGTTTGAGTCTCCAAACCTAGCAGATTCCTACAATGTGCGCCCATGATGCTCTTCCCAGAGAAGGAAGGAGGGGGTCTTTCCCGATCTGCCACTTGTGGGGTCCCTGCTTGAAGAGCAGTGGCCCAACTGTGCCTTGGATCATCATTTAAGGTAACCCTGAGCTGAGAGCTCATGCATTGGCTCTGTCTCTGCAGCCAGCTTCCCTGCTCCGATACCTGGCAGCTCTGCCACACTCAGATACCCCCTGGTCTTTTTATGTCCCTGCGGGTCCTGAGACTACAGTGTCCCTGTGAGGGCTCCACCCCCCTTCTTAGCCTCTGGAGCGATGTCCCTCAGTGGAGCAGACTTCTAAAAGTTCCGATTTTGTGCTCTGCCGCTCTCTCACTTGCCAGGAGCCGGCCCTTCCCTCCATGGTCTATCTTCCCATTGCTTCAGATTTGCTTTCTCTGCCTGTCTTACCTTTTGGAAATTGTTCAATTTTCTGTTCCTAGACTTGCTGCTCTTCTTCTGTTTGATCTCTTATTGAGTTTGTAGGTGTTTGGAATGGTTTGGTAACTATCTAGCTGAACTCCTGGGACCTGATGATATTTTGGTCTCTACTCCTCTGCCATCTTGCTCCTTCTGGGTTTCAGGTTTTAAAGACAGTTTCTGAAATGACTTAAATATGCTTCTATATAGAAACTAATTTTTGTTGTTGGTTTTTTTTCCTCAACATTTGTCTTCTATTCAGTAGCATTTAAAAAATTCTCACAATGACCAGAAAATCCGCTTACAGACCTAAGAAATTGGGAAAGGTCCTCACCAACCTATGTATTCACAGGCTTTTTGGGTACATTGCATAGAAGAAAGCTAGTTGATTTAGTAGCTACCCCTGGAGAATGCAGTTGAATGCAGCCAAAGACTCAGGGGATGAACTGGGTAAGGAGAGAGCTTCATACACATCATGTATACGCACATTCACACACACACATATAGGCACAAACTCCCCCCCAAAAAAACACACACTCAAACACACATGCATACCAGCATTTATGTATCCTAGGGGAAACTTTTCTGGCTTTTTACCAGAGACCTAGCCACTCCTTCCACAGTAGAAGAATACATAGCCATCAATGGTCTATGTGTTTTGAGTGGCAGGGTTCAAATTTGCGGTGGTACAATAAATGAGTACTAAGGTCTATGCATTTTTTAATCTCTTCATGTTCAAAAGGGCCCCAAAGGACAAAACATTTAGGCTGTATAAGCAACAGTGACTTGCCTTATGAGGTCTAAGCCTGTTTGTAGAGTTTTCTGATTACCATCAAGAAAAGCAGAAAGAGAGATATTGGTTCAGGGTGGTTGGATTTTTTTTAAAAATACCACTCAGGGAAACATGTGCTTTATTTTATCTACCAGTCTTGCAAATTATCACATGTCCCAAGAGGCACTTAAAGCAAAGTTCTGGTTCTATCCATTCACGGCTATTTGTTACTCACAGTCTGCAAGTCACTGCCAATGTTAAAAGCTGAAAATATGTTATGATGGTGGAATAGCATTGCCAGTCCCTGTCTCCCCCACTGCCCTCATTAGTCAGTTCCAGTGGATTGTAAATTGCTCAAGTGGCAAAAGTCAGCCTCCAAGGGAGAAGGTGTATAAAGAGAATAATAGAAGAGGTGAGACCAAGTCCTGGGGTTCAGGCACTAGGATATTTAGGATGGAGGGCTGGGATCAGTGAGATATCAGCAGAGCAAAGTGAGCATGGCATCATGGTACCCAAGGGAAGAGAGTGTGACCAGCTCTATGCAATGACATCTTTATTCTCAGCTTCCACATTTGCCCACTTGTCCTTCTCAGTTGAGGGAATGGATGACTTTCCTCTCCGCTGTGAGGTCACTGAACATGTGTGTCAGCAGAAGTTCCTAGTCCTCACACCATTTGGAACTTTTGCAACCTATAAAAAATGCCCTCAGTATTATCCTGTACTTCCTGTTTTATATTTCCTTTTTTATAGTGAATATTCCTGGGAATTGACATTGCATGGGAACAAGTTCATGTTGGAGGGAGAATTTTACTAAAAATTTAGGGGTGATTTTGGGAATGAAATTCCATTCAACATGAATTTATTAAATGCTTACTAATATAAGAGGCCATTCTACATGCTGCAAGAAATAAAAAATGAAAGAGATACATTTAGATGTCCTGCAATGTCTGCAGTGTAGGAATGGAATTACTAAAGGAAAATACACATAACATGCCCTGGGAGTGAAAATGAAGAGATTACATTTGGTGGGAAGGATTTTAAAAGACTCAAAGAAGGGGTTAACATGTGGGTTGGCTTTTAAAGAATGGTTGCAGTTTCAAAAGGCAGAGCTGAACTAAAAAGCAATTCAGGAAAATGGAAACATGAGCAAAGGCATAGAGATGGGAAAGTATAGCTCACTTTGGAGAAAAGGTAGTAAATTTGGCCAGAGCATAAAGATATGCATGTCAAAAAAATTTAGGAGACAAAGGTTGAGGAGAAGCATGATGGCCAGTGTCAGAGAGCCCTGGGCGGGGAGGCAGGGAAGCCATGTGGTGAGAAAAGAACATGGCTCTGAGTTAGAAACAGTCTTTCCCAGACACTACTCCGTGATATGAGCTAAGTCAAATAAAGCTCTAAAACCTCTAATTTTCCTATTGTAAAAGGCACTTGTATACTTATCTAAAAAAAAACAAACAATACTAACCCAAGTCAAACCAAATCATGATGTTCATGATGGTGGCCTTGAGACATGAATACAGAATTAAATCATGTTCAGTATATCTTGTCTAAGAAGTCAGGGAAGTGAATAAGAGACTTTGATTTCCTAAGAAAGGTTGGTGTAGATTGTGCAAGAGAGAGGGGGTGGAGTAAGACCTTTTGTCTTGTGAGAACTTAAATGGTAACTGTACATCCTTCTTTGCGGGGGAGAGGAAAGGATTCTGGATTTGCAAGGTAGTGGATGTTGGAATTTGTCCCTGTAACAGCATCCCTGGGCTCTGGCCAGCATCCTGGGAAGTGGGTGTGTGTAATGAGAAAGAGCAAGGAGCAAAGGGCTGCAACTGTGCAGCTGAACTTAGCACCAGGAGCTGGAGAGCTCCTTCCTCAGGGAACCACGGAAATCTTTATAGGGGTCTCTGCCAGCAAAGGCTCTTTGCAGCAGTGGACCCGCTCACTGGGTGGAACCCATCTTCAACAGTGCCACCATGTGGCAGAGAGGAGTAATGGCAGTTATGGTCTGATTAGACTCCAGTCCTGTGTGAGCCCAGAAAGCTGAGTGGCAAGATCTCTCCAGACTTGGAAGCCCTAGCACTTGGGGACGGTGTGTATGTGGAGACGCTTAAAGAGGCTGATGCCCTGCATCCTGGTAGGAGACAATACAAGAATTTGAGAAATTGAAAAGTAATGAGAAGTAACTATCTGGAATTCAAATTTGTAAAGCAGTTCTAAGTGGTTATGAACACTTAGAGTAAAAAAGTAGGTAATTCTTAAAAGTTGACTTCTGTCTCTCTAGAAAACTCAGTTATCTAGAAACTCCCATTCTCTTCATTTCTGGATTGAGGAGATTTTGTTTCTGTTTTTATTCATCAGGGAATGAAGTGAAATGATTGCATTTCTGCTTGAAATTTATTTTTTTTAAAAGATTTTATTTATTTATTTGACAGACAGAGATCACAAGTAGGCAGAGAGGCAGGCAGAGAGAGAGAGGAGGAAGCAGGCTCCCCACTGAGCAGAGAGCCCGATGTGGGGCTCGATCCCAGGATCTGGGATCATGACCTGAGCCGAAGGCAGAGGCTTTAACCCACTGAGCCACCCAGGTGCCCCTTGAAATTTAATTCTGTTTCCAGGAATCTCTGGAGGAGAGAGTCTCTAATGATTCTAGATGTCCTGTCTATACCTTTTAACATCTCTGCATTTACTCCTGGAGTTTCTTGTGTGGGAGGATGGGTATTGGAAAGGAGGCATTGAAAAGAGCAGCAGTCATGTTACTACGGACTGAATCACAGCTGTTCCTGGTCAGTTGTCATTAGGCAAAGCTCGAACCTTCCGACAGGGTCTGGCCTCATTGTGCTCTGGGTCCAAGAAGGAGTCGCTGAAAAGTGAGCAGGGAGTAAGGTCAGAGTGAGGCACTTCTTTGTTAACTCTTTTATCCTTCCTCATCGGTTTTGTATGTATCAGGTTTTGGAAGGTAAGTCAGTACTTACACTTGGAAGGTTCTGGAGTGGTCACGTGCTTCCTTCTTTCACCCCAGACAGAACTTTCTGTAAAATCCCTGACTTTTGTGACAGTAGACTGATCAGTGCAGGGTCTGCTGAAACACACCTAGAGATGGGAAGCACTACTGTGTGGAACAGGCCTTCCACTTACTATTCAGAGCGCAGTCTCGGGAGCAGCAGCAGTGTGTGGGCTGTAAGTTAGCTAGAAATGCCAGAGGGGCACCTGGGTGACGCCATCAGGGGAGCATCAGGCTCTTGGTTTCTGGTCAGGTCATGATCTCAGAGTTGTGAGATGGAGCCCTGCGTAGAGCTCTGCAAACAGCTGGGAACCTGCTGGAGAGTCTCTCCCACTGCCCCTCCCCCCACTTGCGTGCACACGCTCTCCAAAATAAATAAATAAATCTGAGGCCTCACACCAGACTTGCTGAATGAGAACCTTCATTTGACAAAATCTGGAGGAAATCATAGCCAATTGATGTTTGAGAAGCCCTGGGCTTTTCTGTTATTGGATGGTCGTGGATGTCTGAAAATAACATGGGACAAAACCCTGCTGTTCTGGTGTGGACTGTGGGCCAACCTGCCTGTCCCCAGCCCTGGGCTGCTCACTCCAGCCGTCTCTGACCTCCCCCAAGTGAGGCCTGGCCGGTGGCGCAGCCTCTGTCACACTTCCTGTGTCAAAGCTGCAGCTGCTCTAGGGCCCTGATCACATCTCACTGCACTCTTGGGGAGTCTAACTCTCTGGTGTCCCTCAAGCGGGGAGAGGATGATAACTAAGAGGTGTAGGGCATTTATACCATGTGAGGTGAGACAAGAGCCAGGAAGGATCCAGAAACTACATTGCTAGCTCTTCCTGCTGCGCTAGGCTCCATAGTACCTTGCCTTCTCCTGCCATCTCACCAGAAACGTCCCGTGTGACCAGCTGTGTCTGGGGGGGAAGTTGTGTGCAGCTTAGTAACAGACTACTTGTATTTGTTCTCCCTCATGAATCTTTTCCTTTACTTTTTTTCCTCCTCTGAGATTGCACCCCTAACTCAGCAATACCTAAGCTTTCCCTTAAAGTCTGCTCTGTAAGGAACCCAGACGAAGACATCTGGCTTATATGAGCTTTACTCACGGCTTCTAATCCTGCCATCTGGTTGGCTTTAGAATGGTTGATTTCATTCATATAACTCCTTCCTTCAAATTGTACAAGACAGCTACCATGGCTTCTCCCTTCTTGGCTAAACACCCTCAGTTCCTTTACAATTCCTCAACATGAAGCTGCTGGGTATTTCACATTCCTCACATCTCACTGTGATGTGTCTTCCTAAAATTGTGGTTCCTCTGGTGCCCTTCCAGACGAGGCTAGTGCGGGCTGAGCTCATGGGGTTCTCATTTGTTTGACCGTGGGCATTACTGCACCACGGACACGGCTGTCCGGTCTGGACCTGCTCCTGTGAGGAGAAGCTGACTGGGTTGTGGTGGTCTGACCAGTTAAGATGAGCTTAGTGAAGTTAGATGGAGTGAAGCAGGCACAACAGCTCTGGTTCTCTGTGTCAGCTTCTGAGGGAAGGTCAGGCCCTCCGTGGGACCCAGAGTTCCTCAGGGTGTCTGTATCTTTATCCACCCCAGGCAGGGATTGGTGGGATAAGGGATTCAAAAGACTTCTCAGATGCCGTACCCTCCTTGGGGATGGAGGCTTCATTATCTCTCATCCAGACAAATCCAGAGCCAGAGTTTGGCCAAGGGGTTCCTGACAAATATTAATGATTACACCACATTTAGGTTTTTGACCTCAGAATACAAATGTACAAGGATGATCTAATAATCATGTAAAATGTACTTGTTTTTCTAGAGCTCCCCCCCTCTTTTTTTTTTTTTTTTAAGAATCTACCCTCCTATCTGCCCTGCTTCCCCTCAATTTGAGGAGCTTTTATGATCTATCAAGCACTGCACAGGTCTTTTGGGGAACAGAGGTAAGGGTAAGAGGTGATACCTGCCCTCCAGGATCTTGCAAAGGCAGGGCCTCCCACATAACATGGTTCAGGATACCTAATATCATAGGGAGCGTATGAAGGCTGAATGAGCTCAGAGAAAGCGAAGTCTTGGAACAGCCAAATGGAGAGCACTTCATTTCAGTGAAGGAGAGACTTTTGGATTTGTGGTAGAACCCTTTCCTTTAAACTTCATGGCAGAAAATTACACAGAGATCCAATTCTTTAGGTCGCTAGAAACTGCGCTGGTATTTCCCTTGTTCCTTCAGGCAAAGCATGTGTCCTCTTTTCTGATATGTATAGGATGCTGTAAACACATATGGTAAGATACTTACCTGGGTCAGAGAAATGACATTTCTGTCTTTAGTTTCAAAGACTGAAAAAAAA
>PISX010012284.1:0-61313 GCA_004024625.1 Mellivora capensis | reverse complement strand
TGCCTTGCTTTTGCCAACATCCTCCCCCATTCCAAGTCTTACCACCTTTTGCTTTTGGAGTCATGGGAAGACTAATGAGCACATCCTTTGGAGTGAGACTTGCTAGCATCCCTAGACTTGTAAATCCTGCCCTGTACTGAACTCAAAGCAACAGCTAGAATCAGAATATCTTCCACTTGTTTATATTATTACTACAAAATACAAGTTCCATAAAGATTAACTCTTGCTTTCTCATCTGAATGCCTAATGTCAGTTCAACCTACCTCCATCTTTCTTCTTTTCATTTATTCATGTATTTTCTTATTAAGTTATTTTTTAATTATTAAATTATGTTGGGCATTATGCTCAACTATGGAGATAACAGTAGCAAATAAATTCATAGTCCATACACCCTCCCTCTGCCTCACTTCATTCCTGTAGCTTCATAGATGATGATGACCTCCTTTCAACGAATCCATCTGATATCTGGTGGGGCAAGTCATCTCTGCCATAGTCACAACAGGTAGACACAGAGATGCAGAAGGACCATGGCTGTTAGAGTGATTGAATTATTCAGATTTATTTTGAAAGATATAGGGAGTCATGAGTTCATTCCATGATTCTAGTGTACATAAATAAAATTTCTAAAGAATGAATTAAAACCAGAAATATGCTTCTATTTGTCTGCTTGTGATTTTCTTTGTGGGAATCATCATATCCTAAATGTCTAGCAATTTTTACATGCCTTCTTTATCTCATTCCCACGTATTAGGGAGCCCAGTTAAGTGGATTGTAGACTCTGGGAGCTATATTTTTAAGACATAAAAGAAAAGGAATGCATAGCATTTCTCTGTGGATTTATCAGCCTCATTAATTAATAACTTATTCAGTGAGTTTAATAATGCCAAGTAATAATACAGCCCATAACGATGATTTCGGTTTTTCAGAATAATAGGCATAGTTATACGTGTACCAACCTTTTGAGTAAAACTCATGAAAATGTTATAGTGTTACTATGTTGCCAGATTCTGTCACATTCCCCAAAAAACCAGCCAATTTAAAAATCTGAAAATAAGATTAAATTAAGATTTGTTGGGGTATAGATTTGGACAGTATTTGCTATATCAAAATGCAACATGAATTGTAAACATTCTTTTGAACCTACAGTTTCCAGGCCAGTTTTGGTAATGACTAACATTTATATTATAAATGTTATCACAAAAGAGTAACCAGGCTGTTAAGGCTACAAATTGTCTACATTTGTTTGGAAAGAACTTTGACATTTCCAGTTACACACACCTTCACTATGCACTTCTGTCCTTTGCTCAGAGAAGATCTATTTCCAGACATCTATCCTACATATGACAAATACAGATTTCATTTTACCTCTAATCTGATCTTTATTTCAACTTCCCTTTCTTTAATTAGCCTGAGCAATCTTTAGACAATCTTACAAACAGTACCCTTCCTTTCCTTTCTTTTCCCTCCCTCTCTCCTTTCCACAAACATTTAGTCGATGCTTCCTATATTTCAGATATAGGTGATAAAAAGACAAGTAAAACACTCTCTGACCTGTAGCACTATAAAATTTCCACCAATCTACCGATTTCAAATCACTCAAGTTCCCTTAGCACCCTGGAATCTGACTGGTTTGGGTTTCTGATGCGTAATCTAAGCTTCTTTTAAAAGCAAGTTTTGCTACAGATTTTTTTCCTTTTCTTAAAAGCTGCCAATGAAATAATAGGCAAACATTCCTGAATATCTTCTTTCTTGCTCATAACATCTCCTTCACCACCCTCTTTTCACCTACTCCATGAACTTTCATGGCCAGGTTGATAAGGTGATTTCATAGGGAACCCATTCTACTAGAAAAAAAAACATACTTCCTCTAGAATCCCCAGAGCACTTTTTGTGTTGAGATTTTACTGACAATTATATTCCATAGACAAGGACTGGGGATAAGATTCAAGGCACAGAAAACTAACACTGACACAGGATGAACCTCCCATCACCTGGGTCCTACCTCTGGTGCCTGTTTACTGAGCCCTAGAACATTTATGGAGATTTGTCATTTCAGAGATAGAGTGATGAGAAAAACAGCCTCTAATTTCTTGGTAACTATAAAATCATGAATAACTACGTTACAACTATCCCAAATGATTTTTCTCCAATCAATTCTCAACTTGATTTCATTTCAGGGTCAACTCTGTGGGTCATTTTATATGCAGAAAATGTCCCTGAACTGAATTTATTGCCTCTCAGTCTCTCAACAGGCTTACTACTCCTGGATCAGAATTTCAATTGTGCCACCATTTAGGGCTACATTGTCTTCTGCTGGTGGCTGGCAATTAACTTTAATGACATGTGAGTTGTGGCGTAGCTTTAAGTTCTTCCAGTAGATTAATACCTATCTTAAAAAGCAGTAATGCTATTTTTTTTTCTTGCTTAAACAACAAACATTTATTTTCTCACAGCTTTGTAGGATATAAGTCCAAGATTACAGTGTCAACAGGGATGGTTCCTTCTTTTTTTTTTCCCCTTATGATTTTATTTATTCATTTGACAGAGAGATAGCACAAGTAGGCAGAGAGGCAGGCAGAGGGAGAGGGAGAAGCAGGCTCCCTGCTGAGCAGGGAGCCCAACGTGGGACTCGATCCCAGGACCCTGGGATCATGACCTGAGCTGAAGGCAGCAGCTTAACCAACTGAGCCACCCAGGTACCCCAGGATGGTTCCTTCTAAAACTTCTCTCCTTGGCTCATAGATGGATGTCTTCTTGTGTCTTTGCATGGTCTTCACTGAGGTATAACTAGTCTATGTATTATAATGGTTTCAGGTATACAACATAATGATTTGATATTTTTATATATTGCAAAATGATCACAACAAGTGTAGGTAACATCTGTCACCACATATAACTAAGAAAACTGTTCCCTTATAAGGAGACCTTTTAAAATCTATTCTGTTAGCAACTTTCAAATATGCAATACGATACTATTAACTATGGTCACCACACTGTACATTACATCCCTATGACTCGTTTATCTTGTAACAGGGAGTCTGTACTTTTTGATCACGTTCATCCCTTTTGCTCATCCCCCCAACCTCCATTCACCACACCCAGAAACCACCAGTCTTTTTTCTTCATCTGTGAGCTTGGGTTTTATTTTCGCTTTGTTTTAGATTCCACATGTGTGTAAGATTATGCAGCCTTTGTCTTTTTCTGACTTATTTCACTTAACATAATGACCTCAAGGTTTACCCACATTATCTTAGATAGCCAGATTTCATTCTTTTTTATAGCTGAAAAATATTCCATTGTGTGTGTGTATATATATACTTAGTCATTCATCCATTGATGGATACTTATATTGCTTCCATGTCTTGATTACTGTAAATAATGTGGCAATGAAAATGCAGATGAAGGTATCTTTTCATGTTGTGTTTTTGTTTCCTTTGGATAAATACCTAGAAGTGGAGTTACTGGATCATATGGTAATTCTATTTTTAATTTTTTTTAGGAAACTCCATACGGTTTTCCATAGCGACTGCACAAATTTACATTCTACGGGCAGTATAGAAGGGTTCTCTTTTCTCCGCATCCTAACATTTATTGTTTCTTGTCTTTGCATAAAACCCATTCAGCAGGTGTAAGGTGATATGTAATTAGGGTTTGGATTTGCATTTCCCTGATGATGGGTGATAGTGAATTCCTTTCCTTTTGCCTGTTAGACATCTGTGTGTCTTCTTTGGAAAAATGTGTATTCAAGTCCTTTGTCCATTGCTGAATCAAACTATTTGGCTTTTTTGCTACTGAGCTGTATACATTCCTTATATACTTTAGACAGTAAACCCTTATCAGATATATGGTTTGCAATGGACATGTGAATTAACTTTATTGTAGTGATCATTTCTCAGTGTATTTATATATATATCATTTTGGACAAACTTACACAATGTTATATGGCAATTATATTTCAATAAAGCTGGAGAAAACAAAGAAAGGAAATAGGAATTTAGAACAAGGAGGCAAATAGAATACATTTTAAAAATTACAGATTTCAATTCAAATATATCAAATATAAATATAAAATTATATGACACATAAATGGACTAAGTGCTTTAATTCTAAGAAAAATTTGATCAGACTAAAGAAAATTACAGAGGTGCCTGGGTGGCTCAGTTGGTTAAGCAACTGCCTTCGGCTCAGGTCATGATCCCGGAGTCCTGGGATCAAGTCCCACATTGGGCTCCCAGCTCCATGGGGAGCCTGATTCTCCCTCTGACCTCCCCTCTCATGCTCTCTCACTCTGTCTCTCTCTCTCTCAAATAAATAAATAAAATCTTAAAAAAAAAAAAGAAAATTACAACCCAATGTGATTACAAGAGACATCTAAAACACAGATACAGAAAATTTGAAAAGAAAAAAAGAAGACCCTATACATACTAACCAAAAGAAAAACTGATAAAGCTAGATTATATCCAAGAAATTATGCTATTAAGAGGAAGTGTTATTAGGGATACAGAGAAAGATTTCAAAATGATAAATTCAGTATGCAAGAAAAATATTTATATCTATCTAAAATTATGCTCTCAAAATATGCAAATCAAGAATTCACAGAACTAATAATAAAATATGATCTAAATAAATGGAGAAATAAAACATTTCAGCGACTAGAACACTCAACAGTGTAAAGCCTTTTACAAACTGATTTAAAGAATTACTGTAATCATAATCAAAATCCCAACAACTATTTTCTGAAAATTCACAAGTGAATTTCATATTTTATTTAGAAATGCAACCATTATCTGTAAATAACAACTTTATATATTTTTCCAATCCCATCATTTATGTATGCATTCATGCTACAATTTATTGGCATTAACCTGCAGAATGATACTGAATGAAAGGAGCTCTACTGGACCTCCAGGTCTTGATACTGATCTCAGAGGGATTAATATAATTAAAACTGATGCCTTTTTTAAAATGATTTTTTATCAGAATTAAGGGAGTTCTCTTCCAGTCATTGTTTTCTACATGTTTTCCCATCAGTGTAAAATATATTTTTTCAAAAGTGTTTTCTGCATCTGTTTGGATTATACATGAGTTTTCTTTTTTATTCTGTTACTGTGATAAATTACATCGGTTGTCTTCTAGATATTATACCAATCTTATAGTCCTAAAATAAAGCCAACTTAATCGTGGCATATTATCATTTTTATGTATTGCTATATAGGATTTGATAACATATGGTTTAACAGTTTGGCATCTTTGTTTATGGGTGAGATTGACCCATAATTTTTCTTTTAATGTTCCTGTCAGGCTAGCTTTATAAACTAAGTTTGGTGAGTATTCCCTCTTTTGCTTTGTATCTTTTTTGTCTTTTGAGATCTGTGTCTTTTCTCAAATATACATTAGAAAGGTATGCTAAAATATGCCCCTATGAATGTGATTTGTCTATTTTTCCTTTTAGTTTTGTTAATATTTGCTTTATACAGCATACACATATAGAATTATTACGACTTCCTGGTGAAATTAATAATATAGCATTATAAAATATCCCAATTTGTCTTTAATGTTTCTTGCCTTTGGCTGATATTAATCTAGTAAGACCAGCTTTCTTGTTGGCATATGAATTACATATCTCTTCTTACCCTTCACTTTCAAACTTTCCCCATCTTCTAGTTTATGTGCATCACTTATAAGCAGCATATAATTACTGTGTTTGAACCTGGTCCCATAGTCTTTGTTTTCTAGTGGTGTCAGATAGTTCATTTGCATTTAATCATGAATGATATATTTGCAATTAAATCTCCATCTTATTAAGTGTTTTCTATTTGTCTTGTCTACATTCTGTTCCTCTTTCTCTCCTTTCTTTCCTAGTATCTTTTAATATTCCATTTTTCTATTAACTCAGTAGCTGTACATTCCTTTACTATTCTTTCAATGATTTCAGTAGATAAAATAAGTTTCATATACTTACTGAAGTTGAAGTCGAATGTTCCCCCACTACTAGTTCCCACCACTTTTCCAAGACGACTCAGGTACTTAGTATATAACTCTACATCTCCTTCCTCCTCCCTTACACTCTAATCTTATTATGTACTTTAATTCCATACCTGTTTTAAATGACAGGTGACTTAATTTTATTGTTTTATGTAGTAATGGTCCTGAGACTCATCCTTATAGCTACCAGTTTTTGCTTCTTCACTCTTCCCTGCATGTCAGAATTTCCATCTAAAATCAAGTTTTTGTTTCTTTGTGCCTAAAGAAGATATTTTCTCAGAGGCTGATTTGCTGTGAAGGAACTGAAACGTAAGTTTTAGAAAAGCTTACTGGTAAGGGCCCTTTCATGTGTGTCCACATGATTGTATGCTTTTATAAAATTTGCACAGTAAGATGCTTTAGCCAAAATGAGCTAAGACCATAGACTCTTAAACTCATGTTTCCTCCCCATCAAACTTCCTTCCACAACAAATAGTACTTGATTGGATACAAGCTAAGAGAAGGCTGAGTTGCACAGACATTTAGCTTGGATTTAGTGGAATCTATTTTTGTGATTCATTGTCACTTCTGTGTATACCTAAATAATTCCTAACCATCTTGGGATATTCCTACCTTCTGTTTTGCTGATTCGCCTGGCATCATGACACAAAGATGGAAGACCAGGGTTGTATCACAAGAATACATCCTATGGTGCTTTGCATTGGAAGTATGTGGTTATGCAATAAATATATTTATATATAAATGTAAATTCTTCATATATATATATATGTATATGTATATATGTATATATATATGTATATGTATATAAGTATATAAGTATACATATATATATATATATATATATATATATATATATATATATATATAGAACAAAGAAGAAAAGATTGAAGTGTTCCAAACAACCAGCTCTTTGTGGGAAATTCTTTGATTCATCAGACACACAAAATCATAAGTGGAAGATTAGGTTCTAAATGATGATTAATAAAAACAAAAGGTTTCTTTTATCAAGAATAGGTTAAATTAGAGCATTACAAATAAACATGCACATTTTCTTTCTTGATGGGAGATGTGTGAGGTAAAATGTTATCAGAATTTCTGTTTGGGAAACATAAATATGGGTCATATACAAGCATCAAGCTTATTTGTGTGTGATGTTTTATGCATGTCAACAAAAAGGATCATATTTTAGAGTATTTGATGCACATTTTTCTGATAATACTAGTGGTCTAAATGAAATAACAGGCAAAATTGGTACAGCAAGTAACTCAGAAATATTTAAAAGAAGGATTATAGATATGTTTAGTAGTTATTTAATTTAAATATATAATTTGGATTTGGGGACATCTGTAAGGTTTTTTTGGTTTTTCTTTAAAGCATTTCTTTATTTTTTATTCCAATAAATTTTACTAATTAATTTAACTTTATACTCAAAATTTTAATTGTTTCTCTTAAAAAGGGACCCAAAGTTAATGAGTTCTAGGTACCATAAACCTTGAATCCAAATGATCCCTTTAATGGTTATTCAATATTAAATATTCTGGCTTTTTGCTTAAATACAAATGTCTTCAATTCTCCATGGGAGGGGGAGATTTACTGGACTCTGAATTCTAGGTTATGAATTATTTTAATCCTTTGAAGATATTTCTCTTCCTTCTGGTTTCCATTCTTTCTGTTGAAGTCAGCTGACACTCTGAATGTTGCATCTTTTTAGATACACTATCTTTTTTCTTCCTGGCTGTTTTAAAGATTTTACTTTTTCATTGGTTTTAGTGGGTTTACTGTGTGTCTTATTGTTTATAGTATGTATGTCTTATTATTTATAGTGCCTTGAATCTGTGGCTTGGTGTCTTTCACATTTCATAGAAAATTCAAAACAATTCTTTTTTATTGCTCCTGTTCTTGCCCTCTCTCCTTCCCTTCTAGAGTCCCAGAAGTGTAAACCTTTATTAGAAAGTTTTATGCATCCCTATTTGTCCTATGCTGTTTTTTGTATTTTCCCTCTTTTTGTCTCTTCATGCTTCATTCTGTATATTTCCTTCTGAAAAGTCTTCCAATTTATTATTGTCTATTCAACTCTAAATAATATATTTTTAACTCATCCATTAAATTCCTAAACTTAGATACTGTATTTTTTTTGTTACAGAAGTTCTGGGACTTCTTACTTTTTATTATTTTGTCCTCTTTCAAAATTTTCACTCATTTCCTTAAACATACTGAACAGAGTTATGTTAAAGTCTCTATCTGACTTTTTCACTTCACCTAGTTACAGTATGTTGTCCCTCCTGGGATTTGGCCACATTTTTTTTCCTCTTGTATGTGTAGGTATTTTCTGTTGAATGCCAGCCACTTTATATAAAAATAATGACAATTTGAGGCATAGAGTTATGTTATTTTTATCCCAATGAGAAATTAATGTTTGCCCTGGGACAACACCAGGGACACTAGCAAACCAAGAGAAACTTAATTATTTAAAGAAAAAGACTCAAACAAGTCTTCACGCTGAGAGGACAGGACTGTTTCCAGTTCACTCTTACCTTTAAGAAACAAATGTCTGGAGTTTCAGCCTATGGAGCTGACCAAGACATCACCATCTTGGGAGGTTCTGAAATCCAATTTTTTAATGTAAACCTGATGATCCTTTAAGAACTCTGGTTAAATGAATAATAATAATAATAATAATAATAAGAGAAAGTCACAGAGGAAAGGAAAAAAGAGAAAACACCCTGACTCAAGAACTATAAAGTTAACTATGTGGAAAATCCCTAAGAATCTACAAGAAAGCTACTAGAATTACTGAGTTTAATAAAATCATAGGATAAAAGTTCAGCACACAAAAATCAATCACATATACTAGCAGTGTATAATTGGAAACTTAAAAACAATACCATTTATAGTTGCAAAAAATTAAATACCAATGTTATAAATCTAGAAAAAAAGAGCTCTTATTAAAAATCCTTAAAATGCTGAAGAAGAATTAAATGATGACCTAAATAAAGAGATATATCATAATCATGGATTAGAAGATTCAATATAATAAACATGTCAGTTCTTCCCAAACTCATCTATATATTCCTGGGGAAAAAAAAACCCTCAAATCTTAGAATACTACATTTTTTAGAATAATATTTTGTAGAACAAACTGGTTCTAAAAATTTATATGAAACAATAAAGAAGCTAGAATAGCTAAAACAAACTGTTTCTAAAATTTATATGAAACAATAAAGAAGCTAGAATAGCTAAAACAATTTTAGATAAAGAAAAAAAAAGTTGAAGGAAGTGAATCTGAGACTTTACCAAAGATAGAGTGCTACTGGTGAGGGAATAGCACACAAACCAATGGAACAGAAGAGAAAGTCCAGAAATATTCCTACACAATTGTGGCAGTCTGATTTTTGACAAAGATATACAAAAGTTAATGGATAAATTAGGATCTTTTCAACAAATGGTATTGGAGCAATTACACATCAGTATGCAGGAAAAAAAATGTGACCTTTGACCTAAATTCACTTATACAAAAACTAATTCGAAGTAGATCACAGATATAAACGTAAACATAAAATTATAAAACTTATAGAAGAAAACAAAGGAAACATACTCATGACCTAGAGTTTGGTGAAGTGCCCATAGACATTATGCTAAAATCATGAGCCATAAAGGAAAAAAAAATTAGGCTTCATCAAAATTAAAAATTTTACTCTGTGATAGTCACTGTTAAGAGAATGAAAAATCAAAACACAGACTGAAGGGAAACATGAAATCACACTTAAGGCACAGGATTTATATCTAAAATATATGACGAATTCTCCCTCCTTATGCTGGGGTAGAAGGAATAAAGGAGAAAGAATTACACTTCCTCTGCTGCCTCTTTGTGGAAGAAAACATCAGGAGTCAAGAAGAAGTGTTTGCTACTTAGAGTCACTAGTTTTTCATTCTCTTAACTGCTGAGTTTAATCATCAAGCCTGTGGTCAACCAGGGCTGAGATTTTCCCTCTCAGGGCAAGAGAGTAAGCCTTCAGGGCAGAGCCCTGCTGCCATCTTCATTAGACCACTCTCCTAAGGCCAGCCACTGCTCTTTTGTGTTTTATCCAGGGACAACTTGTGGACAGCTTAGATTTGACTCCAGTATATTCTGGAATTGGTCAGAAAAGAGGATTAATTAAATCAATTCCACTGTGTACTCAAGGCTGGAAATAAAAGTCTCTTCTCTATGTTGGTTCTCAAGTTACTTCCAGCCACATTATCCAAAACAGCAAATCCTAAATCCTGCAATGATATGAAATGCCAACATGAAGAAACTTGAATAATAAAACGCCAACATAGAGATGTACCAAGATTCAATATAAACTTCTCCCTATTATCAAATCCCAGAGAGAAAAGATCAGAGATTAAATTTACTTGCAAGTTTAAGTCCAAAAACATTCAAGTTCAAAAACATTAAACTTCAAAATCAAATTTTCTTGCTCTTGAGAGTTAAAAGCCGCAAGTCCAAAGAGCCTCTTCCCAGATTTTCATTCTGTTCAGTCTCAGTCAGAGTTCTTAATGCCTAGCCCAGACTGCATGCTGGTTTGCATATTCTAGGCAAGATTATGTGCTCAAAAGAGCACTTCATTTTCCAGACTAGACAGAGACTTGGGGTTATCTGAATAAAAAAAAGGACGGTGGAGAAGGATGTTGGTCACCTATGAACATAAATTAAGAAAAATCTTGCATCAAAAGTTAATAATGTCACTGTGCATTCACCATTACCTAGGGGAGAAGAGGGAATCTATCTGCGCATACTGCTTCCTCTTCAAAAGAGTGGCACATTTGAAATATACTTGCCTTAACAAATGCTGGAAATTTACAATGGTGCCCCAAGGTCTTGGTGAAACACAAGCACCATTACTATAGCACGGAGTAGAAAATGCCAACTCACAGACACTCTCCATGGAGTGTCAGGATCCCAGAAACATGGTGCTTTGTGTGTTTTAGGCTGTGTAGGTAGGTTGCTTTGATAGAGAGGAAATCAGGACAATGGGAGACAGAAAAAGGTTTATAGGTACAGAAGCATGTAGGCTGAGAAAATCCTTATTTAAATAAACCCTAAATTTCTACCCCCTCTTTTTAAAATCACATCCTTTTAAGCTGTACAACCTTTCCTAAACTTCTCTCCAAACTACCTTCTCCAAACTGAAGCTCCTACAGGACAAGTTGGTTTGCTCTTAATACTGGTTTTGTTTTCCTGAGTCTTATTTTCAGTCTGGTATTGGTAAGACAGGAAAGAAGCCTGTAGTGAAAGTAATCAGGAACGAGGCCTGCACAGTTCAATCCTAGCAACTCCCTGTGTACCTTCGACCAAATTTCATCCTGAGTCAAAAAAGCACACAATCTGTAGCTCACCTTCTTGACCTGTTGTGCTCCTTTACATGTGGTCCTAAAACTACGCATGTCCTTTTGGGTTTGTTAACTTATTATATTCAATTTCCCCTAAAGAAATTATATGTATGTACATATCAAAACTAATATTACCAAATAAAAGGAAGTTAAAGAGTTTAAAGAAGCCAGTCTTTAGCTGAGAGAATCCAAACTTGTTAGTAAAAATAACACTGATTTTCAATGATACATAACATGTTGTGTGTTATATATATATATACATATATATATATGATTTAGATAATTGTGTTCTATGTATGTGTATGTCCTGGGATTTTTCTTCTAATTAAATATATCAGTGGTTTTTTTACAAAATTGTGGTCATTTCTGTGTCAGTATGTAATAGGTTGAAGAAATCTATAAAATCAGGTGGTAAACATTTTGACCTGTTTTTATTAGTTCTATAATAATAACAATGTGTTATCCTAATGCATTTTTTATTAAAATTCCAGTAATCCAAATAATAAAATATATCTTGGTTTTGTGTATCTCCTTACAAATATCTCTTAGGTATATAAGATCTTGTAAACCTTAGAGCAACTCTATGAGCTAGTGTATTATTATTTCCATTGTATATATTTTTGTAAAGATTTTATTTATTTATTTGACAGACAGAGATCACAAGTAGGCAGAGAGGCAGGCAGAGAGAGAGGGGGAAGCAGGCTGTCCGCTGAGCAGAGAGCCCGACACTGGGCTCGATCCCAGGACCCTGGGATCATGACCTGAGCCAAAGGCAGAAGCTTTAACCCACTTAGCCACCCTGGTGCCCCTTGTTTCCATTTTATAAATGAGTAAGCTGAGATTCAGGGGTAGATTTTCTGTACTCCAGATATGTATTTATTTATTTGTTTGTTCATTTATTTATTTATTTATTTAAAGAGATTTTATTTATTTACTTGAGAGAAAAAGAAAGCACAACTGGGGGCAGGGGGAAGGGGCATAGAGAGAAGTAGACGCCCCACTGAGCAGGAAGCCTGACTCTGTGCTCCATCCCAGGACCCTGGGATCATGACTTGAGCCAAAGGCAGACACTTTCATTGACTGAGCCACCAATGTGCCCCCTCCAGATATTTAATATATGACTAATCTTGGGTTTAAAAATAAGTCTGATGACTCTTAACTCTTTGCTTTTCCTGCAACATTTACTAAGACTGGGAGAATTTTAGGGAATCATTATCAGCACAATATTCAGCTAATGCCTTAATAATGCCATGTAACAAATTACCCTGAAGTTGAGTGTCTCAACTTCAATATTATTGATATTTTGTGCCAGAGAATTCTTTGTTGTGGGGTCTATTCTCTTCATGGTGAAAAGTGTAGTGGCATCTAGAAGCCCCTAGAGTAGACAGAGTAATAGCTATCCAAACATGCCCACATTCTAATTCTAGAACCAATAAATGTGTTACCTTTGATGCAAAGGCCTTTGCAGATATGACAAAGGTGATGGAATATTACTCTCAGGATCATATTTCATAATGTAAGATTTATCTTAACACACTGGAAAAAGAGATCCTCCTCTTGGCCTTGAAAAGTAAATAGTCATATTTTGAACTGCCTATAGAGTGAGTCACATGATACGGAATGGCATGCAACCTCTAAGACCTCAGATATCCTCCAGATTACAGCCAGTAATAAGCCAAATGAGACTAGAAGTAGATTCTTCCCTAGCTGAACCTGCAGACAAAAACACAGACTGACTACACTTTGCAGACTGTTGAGACAGCAGAGAACCAAAATAAGCAATGCCCACAATCTTGACCCATGGAAAACGTGGGGTAACAAATGAGTGTTGTTTTCAGCCAATAAGTTTCTGGTAATTTGTTATGCGACCCTGAAAACCATGACAGTGAATAAGACATGCCTTAAGGCAATGAATGGTAGTTCTGGCAGGGAAAGCAAATCAATACCCAGAGTTAGTGTCTACCCTAATGAGCACAACGTGTGTCTCTTCCATGATGGGAGTGGTCCCATGTAACCAGCTAACTAATTCCCCTGGAGCACTGTGCTATCACAGGAACTTGAGGGTTGGTCTGCTGTCGAAAGGTTGGGCACTCAACAGTGGCTGTACCCCAGTCAGCCTTGGTGAGTAGAAATCCATTTTGCTCAGCGGAAAGCCAACCTCTAACCCTAACACAATAGGCACTTTGTGAGCCTACTGGACAGGAACAGACGGGGTTGGGGAAAGAAAGAGGTCTCACTGATATCCTTAGGATATTTCGTGTGACTTCTTAAACAAAAGCAGTCATTTTTATCTCTGCTGCTTTTTCTCAGGAATCCAGTGAGGACTTGGCTTTTTATTTATGGTCTTTCATGAGGTTTCAGTCTTATGTCAGGTGGGGCTCTATTCATCTGAAGGTTTGACTGGGTCTGGAGGATCCACTTCAAAGGTGGATCACTCACATGGCTGGCGAGTGTGAATCCTGGCTCTGACCTTGGCACCCCTATTACTTGAGGACAGCTGCTTAAATTCTACGAGCTCCAGTCTACTTGGCTATAAAATAGAGATAATAACATATACTTTGTAAGCTTGACTTGAGAGTCAGTGATCACAAGTCAGAGCACGTGACAAAGATTATACTCAATGGAAGGACACTATTCCTATCATACAGGAGAGGAGTGGGAGCTGATGTTGGCAGTGTGACCAGGAGTCTGTGCTTGAGGAACAAAATGATTTAAAAGCCCCCAAAATTATTAGAATGTGACTCAAACATAAGAACCCCAATGGTCCCAGAGAGCTAACTCCTTTATAGTCCTTCTAGCCTCACTCCGTTCTACCACAATGCAGTGTCATGGTCTAGCAACAAGGACTCGGCACAAAGCCATTCGGTCCATGCTTCCTGATGGGTCATCCCTTTCCATCCCCAAAGGTGAACCAGAGATTTCCACATAGCTTTTTGCTGTTCCTTCCTTACTGCTAGTTAAGTCCTTGTCAGTCATACCCACTCCATGTGTAACCTGCTGTTACCTCTTGTGCTTCCCACCTGTCTCTTTGTTCATGATGTTCCTTCCATCTTGAAACCCTCCCCTGCTTGCTTTCTTGTCAGAAAATCTACACTTGTTTCAGGGTCCATACTAAATATCACTACCATCTTTAGAATTAATCCTGACAGAGCTTTCTTTCCTTGGAAGTCTCCTAGAATATATTGTGCCTACATCAGTCTAAACCTTATCTTCCATTACCCTAGAAGCCCCTGACACAGTGGTGACAGTGTCTTTAACATTCTCCATGGGGCCTAGTACAGCATGCTTTTCCTAATATACATTCGAAAATTCATTTTGAGTATTAGACTTTACTTCAAAAATTAATTCACATCTTTGCAGTAAACTGACATTCCTCTTCAGTGTGAAAATCACAACAATGCTAAATATTTGTATTCCTGTGAAAAGTAAACACTGAATCAGAAAGACTTCCTTTTTTTCTTTTTCTTCTCTTTGAAACATTTTTTTTTCTCCATTTTACATGAGAACTAAGAACACACAGTTTCCTGACACTATTTAATGTCTACGGCATTTTAATAGAATCACAATAGTCCAGAAGGAACTTTAAAGGGTAAAGAAAGGCACTCTTATTCCTAAATAAAACTGCAATTAACTCTGCCTAGAAAAGGGAATTTTATATATATATATATATATACACACACACACACACATACATGCATACATACACATACACACACACTCTTAAGAATGTGCTTTAGAGAACTGAATTAGAAAGGGAAGTCAGAGTAGTCAGTCTTTCAACCATGATTAACTCCCTTCTGTTTCCACAGTTCTTGTCTTTGCACTGATCCTCCCTGGGCTGCCTTCTGGCATTCCCAAGGAGAATATGCTCAAGGAGAATATATATATATATATATATATATACACACACATATATATATATTTATTTATTTATTTTGTAATTCTGGTTGCTATTTTCCGTCCCAATTTAGAGAGAATGGAATTCTCTTTGTATTCTTTAAAACAGTTCCCGGGCCCATGTCTCCTTAATCAGCATCAACCACTATATAGCAGCAATTTTTCATTCGGGGTAAAGTCACTTCATACAACAGCCATTGAGGTAAAGCCAAATATTAGAATGTGAGGACCCTAGGGCTTTAAGAAGTCTTCTAATTTATTCCTCTGACTTCAGGTATAAACACACGATCCATCACAAGGGAGACTCTCCCAGGTTTCAAGATTTTAGGGGAAAAAAAATTCCAATCCCCTTTGTCCACTGATTTCCAACTTCATACAGCTCACTGTGCTGTTTCCTGGCGTGACTGATGGTGGTGGCTTGGTTTAGTTGGGCTTAATGAAGTTCGATTTGTTTTGTTCTTTGACAATCTCTTATTAGAATTAGAATTATAGGCTAATTGCAGATAGGATAGCCTAATTATCTTTCAGCATTTATTTCCTAACGCAGTTTCTTGATGCTCAGAAATCACACTTGTCCACTCTTCATTTGGCCAGTTCCTTTGGTTCTGTCTCTAGACTGTCCTCAACCATCTTTGGGCACTACCAAAAGGAACAACAGAGATGACTCTAGTAACTCCATACGTAAGCATGGCTGATTTTGCCACTGAACTTTCCTCCTTGACAGTAATTCCAACTTCACCCTTCTATTCCATGCGCCCAGCCTCCTAATGTTGGCACCACGGACACTGAAGAAGTCTAGTCAAGTTGCAAACTAGATTCAAATGTTATGGTCACAACTAACTGCTCCCTCTTCTGTGTTCCCAATGCACTTTATACTTATGTTCATTAGATGACATGTTTTGTGTGTGTGTGTGTGTGTGTGTGTGCGCGCGCACGCGTGTTTGACAGACCGAGATCACAAGTAGGCAGAGAAGCAGGCAGAGAGAGAGAGGAGGAAGCAGGCTCCCTGCTGAGCAGAGAGCCCGATGCAGGGCTGGATCCCAGGACCCTGGGATCATGACCTGAGCCGAAGGCAGAGGCTTTAACCCACTGAGCCACCCAGGCGCCCCAGATGACATATGTTTTTAGATACATATCTGTTTCTTATACATATGAAAATACAAACAGTCAAGAACAGGAACCACGAGATTGCCTGTCTAGAATAAATGTTCAATAAATGTGAAAAAGCAAAAGATGCAAGGAAGAAAGGAAATTAGTTTAGAACTGGAGGAGTTCACAAGAAAAGTTTAAGTCTGACCATATTTTATGAAGAAGGAAAGTTAGACAGTAAGAATTTAAGTGAACCAAAGCCATGTGCCCATTGGTGAGGGCTGTTTTGGGCATTAATGAATTCAGAGGCACCCCATATCCATTCCCCCGTGCACTTGGTAAGAGCACTCCGACCTTAGATCCTTAGTCGTCCTTTCAAACTCTTAGGGAAAAAGGAGTTTTCCTGTCTGGAAGCCTTGAGCCTGGGAAGATTCAGGACAGGGGCTGCTGGCACCCACTGTACACCATTTGGAGACTGAGAATAAAGCCGACACAGAGAAAACAAAAACTTGAAAGGTGAAGAGAGACTGGGTCCATGGATGCTTTTTACACCCGAGTCAAGACAATCCTGTAGAAGGAATATGTTTCCTTTTTTACTTAACTGTGACCTGTGCTTTCTGACTTGGTCTTAAATGAAATCGTGCAGTACTGGAACTAATAAAGTCAGGTCATCTAACTCTCAACCTGTGTTCTTCTCACTACCTAGGTACTGCCTGCCCCCTTCCCAATACTGTCTTCCTCCGCCATTATCAATCAAAGAACAAATCAAAGGACAAGCCTTCTCTAGCAATTCTACTCTGAATGGGAAGCTTGTAGCTTTTAAAGGAGACCTCCGTTATCTTTGCATGGTCCTGCATCTGATGGGTAGAAGGAGTACCTCAGTGCAGCTCAATCCCTATTTATCCATCCCCAAAACATGCTTGCTAGTTAAAAAATAAAAGTACAAAGCTCCAATATTCCCAGAGCCTCCAGTCTCATTCCAAATGTGTTCCAGTTTCTGTTTATTCAGAGTTGAAAACCAGAGCCCTAGGGAGCCCTGAGTTCTGGTGCATACATATGTGTGACCTTATCAATGCAGAGGCAGAAATTCTGTGCATCCAGAAAGCCCTGTGTCAGAGGTGGTTCCTAGACTATTGTTGGAATTGATTTCCTCAGGCTGTTAAGATGACTTTTGTGACCTTACTATTGTAGCAGAGAGGGTCTTATTTGCTCAGTAACTGATCTAGTAGCTTTGTGCAAACAGCTCATACCCTCTTCCCCGGCTGGGTTGGTACCAGCTAAACTAAACCAGAGGGAAATCCCACCCACCTCCAGAAATCAGCACAGCACTCTGATCTATAGTTAATATTTCAAAAATAAAATACAATAGTCTGCTGAAGTTTTCTGCCAGGCCTGGGAGAAACCTGCAGCCACAGCAGAGGAGAGATGTAAGAACCAATTTACATTATGTCAGCTTATGATTTAAAAATAGTTTACACTTTAAGATATAAGAATATTCATTCCAACACTGGGTTGGAAAATGAATCACCAGAGCCTAAATCCCCATCAGTAGAAAGCTGGTTAAGTGAATTATGATACACACCTCAGTGGGCTTCTATAGAGCTATTAAAATGAAGAAGGCTGGGCTCTGTGACCTGATCTGAAATAATCTCTGAGGCATCTTTTAAAATGAAAAAAAGCAAGGGGGCAGGAGAGTGTGTGCACAATCCAAGTAGTCATGTTAAATGAAGGGAGAGGGAGCTCTGTTAATATGCATGCATAAACACACACACACACACACACACACACACACTTTGATATGCTGAGAACATTCCGGAAAGGATCCACAAGAAAAGAGTATCAGACGTGGCTTCAGGAAAGGGAACTGGAGAATACCTTTACAATATATTTCCTTTTGTGCTATTTGAATATGCGTTACCATGTCTTCACATAGCCTATTATAATAAAAATAAAGAATAATATTCCAAGGTCTGACTTTGATTTAGAGTTTAACAATAAAAACATTAAGATTTTATATTCCTTTCTTCCTTTAAGGCAAAAGCAGGCCTTTTCCATCTTTGTTACTTGCCTTTGAACAAATAGGCTCTAGTATTTTTAGACTTTCTCCCTGGAGTCTAAAGAAATATAGAGGAGTTGGAGCCCAGGTTCTGTGTCCTAAATGTTTTTCGGTCATGCAGAAAGTAGCTTTTCCCCTATACTGCTGGTTAGAGGAATAGGACATGCACTGAGGTAATTTCTTCTTTCCTGCTAGATTAAAGGAAGGATTTAATCTTTTTTTTTTTTTTTAATTCTCTCTCTCTCTCTCTCTCTCTCTCTCAGAGAAGGTTCTGTTATTCTTTTCCTCAAAGTGAACACACATCTGAAAACAGCTCTAGTGCATTTCTGCTGGAAGGAGCAAGAAGCTATTAACAGCAGCACTTGAGGCTGCTGTGAAAGTCCATTACCCCAGAAATAGATTAAGGCAAGTTTGCAAAAATGTGTTCCCCCGGCATTATCACTCTTACCTGAAAGAATGTGGCTCCTATTTAGCAGGAGACAGATGTTCTTATCTCATTTCACTGTAGAACTAAAGTGAGACCAAAGAAAAGACAAAGTCTACCCCCTGAGAATTTGCTCTGCTTCTTTACTTTTGAATCGCATATTTTAGATGGGGTCATTTTTTCTCCACATACCTCTACCCCAGCCACCTCCTCTGAGGTCCTTAATGGCAGCTGCCTGGGACTGTGGCTCTGAAATATCTAGCTTGAGTTTACACCCAGACATCCCAGACACAGGGGAACTGGATCAAACAATGAAGGGAAGGACCAAGCCTAAGCCTTTGTCACTTGTGAGGAAATTTGCATAAACTCATCCCACAGCTGTTCTGAGGCACAGAACTGTACTAGCGTCAGCTCCAGACAGACTCTAACTAGTGACAAAACTATCTAAGTAGAAACTTAGTCGTGTGGCTCCTCTACCTCCTCTTCTCCTCCTGTCATCCTCTACTACTGGCTGCAGCACTCCAAAGGGCAAAGGATAAAGTTCAACTGGGCCCTGGTTCGTGTTTAAAAGAGGACTCTAACAGGGCCTGGGAGAAACCTGCAGCCACAGCAGAGGAGAGATGTAAGAATCAATTTACATTATGTCAGCTTATGATTTAAAAGTAGTTTACACTTCAAGATAGAAGAATATTCATTCCAACACTGGGTTGGCAAATGAATCACCAGAGCCTAAATCCCCATCAGTAGAAAGTTCAAGTCGAACCTTGCCTCATTCCCAAAAGATGTACAGTTCTCAGGAAGTTCACGTCCAACGTGAATCTAGTGTCCGAGATTTCTTCCATTTAGTATATAGGCAAGAAAATCATGAGTCAAGACTAGAAGGCTTGTTTGTCAAGCTTGAGAAGAAGGCTATGGAAGAAGACCCCCCTGTAAGCTCTACCCTGTCAGGACTACATTTCAGACGTCAGAGGTAAGAAGGGATAGCCTGTCATATACAATGAATAACAAAATTTGAGATCAAGAAACTAGTAAGATTCCCCCATCTCCAGATCAGTGATTCCCAAATTGGCTTCGTCCCCATTTCACATGCCTGAGACTTTCCTGTAGAAATTCTGATGAGGTGATACTCCTCAGTATCCTGCTGTCCCTACAGGCTTCTGCCGTCTGGCCTCAGCTGAACAACCATAGTAGCTCTGGCTGAGGACCCTCAGCCGCTGGGACTGCCTGATGCTCTCTCCCTAGTGACCCAAACTGATCAGACACACCCAAACATTTGCTACCTTCTGCCCTGGATGGCACTTTCTTGAGTGTAGTGTACTGTCTCATCATAGCCCTGCAGGGTAGGCAAGCCAGGATATTCATCTCCATTTTACAGATGAGAAAACGGAAGATCCAAGAGACTTGCCAAAGTTCAGAGCATACTGAGTCAGAGACAGATCCGGAATTCCCAACAAAGCCTCTATAAATAGTTTCCCTCTAGCACTGCGGCTTCCTGTAGATTTACGGTCCAAGATGAGCTGTCTAGACGCTGGCAACCATTTTGCTTCCTAGGACCAAAGGGAAAAGCATGAAATCCTGGCCAGAGCTAAAGAGGACAACCCTTTAATTGTATAGATAAGGAAACTGAAGCACAGTGACTTGCCCAAAATTACACAGCCAGGTGGTGGCAAGAAAAATAAACAACAGTGGGATTACAGTTAATGCAGGTCAAAAGCAGAGCAAGATGGAGGGGAACTGTGTATCTCCTGCTCGGTGTTTCAACAAAGTCAAAGTGATTACTGCACAGAGAGCTGTGTATTTGGAAGACTGCCCACTCCATTGAGAAATGGACCATGGCGAGGAGTAGCCATACAAATCACTGAGGTCACCTGATGGTCTTTATGAGTGTGCCAGCCAGTCTGCGACTACTCGTGTGTGTGTTTGTGTATGCTTTTGTGTGTTGTTTAGTTGCCAAGGGAATGCTCAAGCAAGCAGGAGCCTGTATACATTCAGCAAAGGTAAAAAAAAAAAAAAAAAAAAAAAAATCCCTGGGAAGTGTTAGCATAATTACCCAGCCAGTCTGTTTCTTACCTGGAGGTAAATGCAGTCTCTACAATTCCTGTCAGTTGTGACGATCATTCATGATGCAGAAGCTTGCAGGGAAGAGGTCCCCCCTCTCTCATTCCATCTAATTTCCCTAACCCTCTAGCGTAGCTAGAGATGAACCCAACTCCTATAAAACAGAAACAAACTTCAAATCCATGTCAGAGCCTGCCAGAGAGAACGATTTACAAACTGCCAGCAGAACATTGGTGTAAACAAGATAATGCACATTAATTCTCGGCGGGTCAATTAGCATGCAGTTATTTTGAACAGGGTCACCTGTAGCTTAAAGGAAAATGCCACCTTTTCTTCTCGGATTGGCAGGTCTCAAGGGTTCAAAGTCTCAAGAAGCACCCTTCCTCATAAAGACGCACAAAGGGACAAACCCTGTCTCAACACAACTCTTGTATTTCACAACTGATGTCTTTTTGCCTTTGAGGCCACACTTTGATGACTCTCACCTTTGATCTAAATTTCGAAAGGATCTAAGTGTTATGCTGCATTCCAGAGGCATCTTTCACTTCAAGTTATCTGAGGGTTTAAAAGGTCTTAAAATAAGAACTGCACACATTTCTTTGGATATTTCTTAAATTGCTAATTCAAAGAAGAGGATTTGTTTTTATTTGTTATGCTTATTAGCATTATCTGTGCTTTCTGGGGGTATTTTTCCTTGGATCTGGGGAAATGATCAACCAGAGTCCCTCACAATATTTTCCTATTGCAGATACTCTAAAAAGACGTGTGACCCACTTGAGTCCACTGGAGCAGAGTTTCCCAAAGTTGAACGTGCACATGAATCTCCTTGGGCCTTTTAAAAGGAGATTACCCCAAAGATACAGATGTAGTGAAAAGAAGGAAAACATGCACCTCAATGTTCATGGCAGCAATGTCCACAACAGCCAAAATGAGGAAGGAACTGAGATACCCTTCAACAGATGAATGGATAAAGAAGATGTGGTCCATATACACAGTGGAATATTACTCAGCCATCAGAAAGGATGAATACCCAACACTTGCATCAACATGGATGGAAGTGATGGAGATTATGCTGAATGAAATAAGTCAAACAGAGAAAGACAATTATCATATGGTTTCACTCATATGTGGAACATAAGGAATAGCACAGAAGACCATAGGGGAAAGAAGGTAAATCTGAAGGAAAAGAAATCAGAGAGGGAGACGAACCATGAAAAACTCTGGGCTCTGGGAAACAAACTGAGGGTTTCAGAGGGTAGTAGAAGGGAGGATGGGGTAGCTTGATGGGTATTAAGGAGGGCACCTGTTGTGATGAGCACTAGGTGTTATATGCAACTAATGAATAACTGAACACTACATCAAAAATATATTTTAAAAATATACAAATATATATATAAATATAAAATAAAATAAAAATAAAGGGAGATTCTGATTTAGTAGCTGTGGAGTGGAAGCTGAGATTCTACATATCGTATAAGCTCCCAGCTGATACGGATGCTGCCAGTCCAACCGCCACACTGCAAGGCACTACCGAGTCACTTGTCTGAGAGCCTTCTTCCATGGAACAAGTAGTTCTTTAAAAATGGCTCCTTTTGGGGCGCCTGGGTGGCTCAGTGGGTTAAAGCCTCTGCCTTTGGCTCAGGTCATGATCCCAAAGTCACGATCCCATGATCCCTGGGATGGAGCTCCGCTCGCTCGGGCTCTCTGCTTAGCGGGGAGCCTGCTTCCTTCTTCTCTCTCTGCCTGCCTCTCTTCCTGCTTATGATCTCTCTCTGTCAAATAAATAAATAAAGTCTTTTTAAAAAAATGGGTCCTTTCACAATTTCAAGACTCTGCTATTTGTAACAGTATTTGTAACACTAAATACTATTCCAGATGAGGGGTCTCAAACTTGCCCAGTTCATAATACCCTAGGCATACAGGTTTAGAGGAACTCCTCCAACACCAACCCCTGCATACCCAGTGGGCCCCCATTTGAAATAAGTGTTCTGTGTGTTCTTGTCGGTGTGCTGTTTATTTGTTTTACAGGGTTCGTAGTTGTCCACCCTTGTTAACTGGATGGAGACAAACCCAATTTTTTTAAAGATTTATTTTTTATTATTTATTATTTATTTGACAGACAGAGATCACAAGTCGGCAGAGAGAAAGGAGGGGACAAACCCAATTTTAAGGGTATTAGTGGCCCTTGCTTCCATTGGACTACCAAATGATAAAGAAAACACTGATGAAGACAGCAGGTGTCAAAATATTCCTTCCCTCAGAGGTTGCAGGACCAATTGTCTGGGTCCTGGGTGAAGGCAAAGTAGATTCTTTACTAGACACAGACTAGGCAGTTGGCTGCTGGGGATAAATCTGACAGGGAACCAGAACAGTGTTCTTCATGGAGCCCTTCTCTAGCCCATTCAACAGACACCCTCCAGGCAACACTTTGCCTCATGCCCAGCTTATCCTTCCCCAACACACACACACACACACACACACACACACACTCACACACACTAACTAGGCAATTTCTCTGGAATCATTTGAGAAGTCTCTGTGGTCCCATCTGTCCACAACATCTATTCCCCATCCCTTTTCAGGATTCCAAACAAATAATAATATAACAACAAATAATAATAACAACAACAATAATTACCGCTATTTAAATCATCATTACAACCCTTTAAGATAGGTATTATTATTATTATTCTTTTTATGCATGAGGACTCTAAGGCATAGAGAGGGTAAACAATTTCCCCAAGGTCACACATCTAATAACATCTAATAAGCAGAGATACAAGCACAGATAATCTGGCACCAGGGTCCATGAGCTTAAACACTCCATGATACTTATCCATACTCTTTTTTTAAAATTATGTTTATTAATATATATTATTTGCCCCAGGGGAACAGGTCTGTGAATCGTCAGGCTTACACATTTCACAGCACTCACCATAGCACATACCCTCCCCAGTGTCCATAACCCAACCACCCTATCCCTACTCCCCCCACCCTCCAGTAACCCTCAGTTTGTTTTGTGAGATTAAGAGTCTCCTATGCTTTGTCTCCCTCTGGAGTTAATCACTTTACCAAAAAGAGAAAGAGAGACAGAGACAGAGACAAACCTTATTATCCTCTTTATCTTTTACAGTGGATGGCTCATTAAAACCAGAGCCAAAATAATTAGCAACCAAATAAATTAGTTTCCTTTCCAAGAGAGTGTTTTCAAACACTCCCCTGAGGTGAGGGAAAATATTTGCATTCTGTCCCTGTTGGTGGGGTGTGTGCAGTGAAGTGCATTCCCTAAGAATGGGTTGGATCCTTCTAAGGAGGCAGAAAATAAGAAGGAAAACAAAACAGTTGTTTCCATAGTAAAATATGTTGGCTCTTCTTACTCCCTTATATTTGAATAAATTCTATTCCCTCTTTGGGCATACAGGTCATACTGCCTTTGTGAAGCTGCATGCATTACAACAACCCCATTCCTTCCCCAATTTTTTTAAAACCCAGCCAGTATTATTAGACTATCTCTGCATGTCACTTGAGTATATGCATCATATGTTTGTTGTTTGTTTGTTTGTTTTTCACATATATTATTCTGATCTCTTCTACTTGATTCTAAGCATTTTGGTTTAAACACCTACTTTGGGGTACCTGGATGGCTCAGTCAGTTAAGCATCTGTTTTCAGCTCAGGTCATGATCCCAGGGTCCTGGGATGGAGCCCCACATCCGGGTCCTTGCTCAACTGGAAGCCTGCTTCTCCTTCTCCCTTTGCCTGCCATGCCCCCTGCTTGTGCTCTCTCCCTCTCTCTGTCACATAAATAAAAATCCTTTAAAACCATTAAAAAATGAACACTTATTCCTAGAATACTGTGTACTAATTTTGGCTCTTTATATGTATTAAGTAATGGATATGTTCATGCTTTCTTGGGCACAGGTAAACTGATTTCTTGCCATCAGTTTACCTGTGCCTTCATAGTCTAGGTCACAGGCTTTCTATGTAGCCCCACTACCTGTATCATGACAGAAGTACACATGACAGCTCAAAATCTAACTAAACATCTCATATCAGTGCCTCAAGTTCACAAGGATACAGAGCAAAGGATGCAGGATAGACCACAGCAAATTGAGCAACACAATACTGAAAAAATAAACTCAGAATTCAGCCTCCATGGATAAAGGAATAAAAGGGTCATCTTTGTATATAAAGGGCAACACTTAAAGTTTCAGTTTAGGCACTGAGGAAATCTACTCCATTAGACTGATGAGGGCCAGCTGGAAAAATGCAGAGAAAAGTTCTGCTACATCCCATGTTTTCTAGGTTAGTAATTCACTCATGGGTCCCTGAATTATATGAAGGAGCAGGTGTTTAAAAGACAAAGTTAATTTAGGGGCACTTGGGTGGCTCTGTCAGTTAAGTATCCAAATTTTGATTTTGGCTCAGGTCACGATCTCAGAGTCATGAGATCAAACCCTGCACTGGCTCCAAAATGGGCATGAAGTCTGCCTGGGATTCTTTCACTCCCTCTCCCTCTGCCCCTGCCCCCTCATCCCTGCACATGT
The DNA here is from genome assembly GCA_004024625.1 of Mellivora capensis. NCBI lineage: Eukaryota > Metazoa > Chordata > Mammalia > Carnivora > Mustelidae > Mellivora > Mellivora capensis. The sequence continues at coordinate 35,885 of PISX010012284.1, read as the reverse complement.
GCACGCACACACACTCTCTTTCTCTCTCTCAAAAAAAAAAAAAAAAAAAAGACAAAGTTAATTTTCAGCATCTGTCTGATGGTCAGGGCTGAAAAGATACTAGAAGAGATCATTTTAAGACCCATTTTTGGACACTTGGAGAAAAATAAGAGTAATATTTAGAATTTGTTTGGTCATGCTACCTTAATGTTCTCTGACAGAGTGAGGTATCCTGAAAATGGATAGAGATAATAAATCTTGATTTTACTGAGACTTTAATTTCATCCTCTATGGCATACTCATCGATGAACCGGGCAAATGTGTTCTGAATTATGCAACTGTGGATTGGACAAACAGGCAACTAATAACAAACTAAAGGCAACTCAAGGCTGCTATTAATAGGTCTGTATCAGGGGCACCTGGGTGGCTCGGTGGGTTAAAGCCTCTGCCTTCGGCTCAGGTCATGATCCCAGGGTCCTGGGATCGAGCCCTGAATCGGGCTCTCTGCTTGGCAGGGAGACTGCTTCCTCCTCTCTCTCTCTCTGCCTACTTGTGATCTCTATCTGTCAAATAAATATATAAAATCTTAAAAAAAATAGGTCTGTATCACCCTGAGAGTTCCACTAAGTAATGAAAGTATACTGTCAACATGTTATTGGATACAGTCATTTACCTAAATGTTGAAATTAGAATATTATTTACTTTTCCTACACAGAGCCATGGGAGCAAACTTGCCTATTTCAAGAAAGTTACTCCCCCCAACCACTCACAAGAGCTTGGAAAGATTTATTTATTTATTTTTTAATATTTTGTTTATTTATTTGACAGAGATCACAAGTAGGCAGAGAGGCAGGCAGAGAGAGGGGGAAAGCAGGCTCCCTGCTGAGCAGGGAGCCTGATTCGGGGCTGGATCCCAGGACCCTGAGACCATGACCTGAGCTGAAGGCAGAGGCTTAACCCACTGAGCCACCCAGGTGCCCTGCTTGGAAAGATTTAAAATGGAATAGGTTTTTATCAGTTGAGGAAAGGAGGTTTTGTGAAACTTAAAATGAAAGTGAGTTGATAGATTAAGCTACTTGCAATTTTAACCCTTTAATTTCCTGGGTTTTGAGCTAACACCAATAAAAAATCCATTACCATATTCATATCTGTGTCTACACTCCTAGAGTTTATAAACAGACCAGGCTAAGAAGTGGACTATAAAGCAGGTCACACAACTCCTTGGGACACTAAAATCCCAATGTGACACTTAAGCTTCCAGAAGACTACAAGTAACCCCATCATCACCATGGAAACAACACTTACTTATAAGGCAGCCTGAGCCATTAAACTCAAGAGGCTCTGGAGTCTGTGGTCTTTGGGGATATAGTGAGACTGATATATTCTCCTCTCTGACCACTGCCCTCCCCTTCTGTGTCTCTCAGCTCTTAACTCTTCACCCTTGCCACGTCTAAGTCATCGGGTTGTCACTCTGGTTCTGGATTTAACTTGCATCCCTCTCCAGCTTGATCTTCAAAGTTAACATTTTTAATACTGACCCCACTATAGTGCCAGAAACTCCTGCTTCCTCTTCATTGGGTTGTGTTAATAATCAAACAAGTTCATTAAATGTTGAGGTTATTTCTATTTTTGCTCTCATTTCTGGCACAGATGATACTACATGTCATATAGTAGGTATTCATTAAACACGTGTTGAATGAACCAATAAACAAGTGGAAATACATTTCATCCTACACATCAAAATCGGGCCAATATTTCTGAAGTTAAGCAGCAACCCCCCTGAAACACAAAGTTGACTTTAATTATGTGCTTTTTTCTAAACAAGAATTACGCAAAGTTTAGCATTCTTTTTCTATTTCCATGAAAAATATCACAGAAATTTTATTAGGCATTACAGTGAATCTGCAGATATATTTGGACAGTATGGGCATTTTAATAATATAATAATAATATTAATTCTCCCAATCTATGTGACCATGGGATATCATTCCATTTATTTGTGTCACTAGGAAAAGGATAGTCTCTTTAGTGAAAGTATTGAGAAAAAGTGAGTATCCAAATGAAAAAGAATGAAACTGGACCTTTATCTCACACCATGCACAATACTCAATTCAAAATTGATTAAAGACATAAATATAGCAATTGAAACTATAAAACTCCTAGAAGCAAATGTAGGGGGAAAACCCCTTGACACTGGTATTTGCAATTTTCTCATATATGACACCAAAAGCAGAGGCAACAAAAGCAAAAATATGAGCAAGTGGAACTACATAAAGTTAAAACATTTTTGCACAACAAAGGAAACCATGAACAAAATGAAAAAGCAACCTACAGAATAGGAGAAAATACATGCAAATCATATATTCAAGAGAGGGCTAATGCCAAAAATATATTTTAAAAGCTCATACAGGGACGCCTGGGTGGCTCGGTTGGTTGGACGGCTGCCTTCGGCTCAGGTCATGATCCCAGAGACCTGGGATGGAGTCCTGCATCAGGCTCCCGGCTCCACAGGGAGTCTGCTTCTCCCTCTGACCTTCTCCTCGCTCATGCTCTCTCACTGCCTCTCTCTCAAATAAATAAATAAAATCTTAAAAAAAAAAAAAGCTCATACAAAGTAATAGCAAAAAACTAACTGATTCAAAAGGTGGCAAAGGACCTGAATAGACATTTTTCCAAAGAAGACATACGAATGGCCAAAAAATACAGAAAAATGTGTTCTACACCACTAATCATCAGGGAAATGCAAATCAAAACCATTGAGATATCTTCTTATACCTGTTAAGAAGGCTACGATCAAAAAGTCAAAAATTAACAAGTGTTGGTGAGACTGTAAACTGGTATAGCCACTATGGAAAGTAATGGAGTTTCTTCAAAAAATTAAGAGTAGAATAACTGTATGATTCGGCAATCTCACCTATGAAGATCCATCCAAAGGAAATGAAATAGTATCTTGAAGGGATATCTGTACCCCCATGTTCATGCAGTATTATTTACAATAGCCAAGATTTGGAAACCACCTGAAAGTGTCCACTGACAGATGAATGGATAAAGAAAATGCAGCATACAAATGCAATGGCATACCATTCAGCCATAAAAAGAAGAAAATCCTACCTTTTGCAATATGAATAAACCTAGAACATATTATGCTAAGGAAAATAAGCTAGTCAAAGGCATATACTGCATGATCTTACCTGTAATGTGGAAATCTAAAAAAGCTAAACTCATAGAAACAGAGAGTAGTAGAGTCATTGCCAGAGGCTGGAGGAAATGGGAGGATGTTGGCCAAGGGATCCAAGCTTTTAATTCTAGGGTGAATAAATGCTGGAGATCTAATGTACAGTACTGAGATGATATTTAATATTTAGTAATATGCTGTATACTTGAAATGTGCTAGGAGAGCAGATCTTAGATAGTCTCACTACCCCAAAAAAGAAAAAGAAAGTTAAATAGGTGATGGACAGGTGAATTAGATAGATTGGGGGAATCATTGCACAATGTATTAATATATCAAAACATCACACTGTACACCTTAAATAGATACAGTGTTCATTAGTTAATCATATCTCAATAAAGCTGGAGAAAGAAAAAGAACTGTGGCCTTTGTTTTGTAGAACAATGGAACCCCTTAGAGAGTCTTAAGCAGTGGTATAACATGGATCAGAATTGCATTTTGTTAGGGTGATGAGGCTGGGGTATGGAAAAAGAATATGAGAACAAGCAAGGGTAGAAGGAGGAAACCAAACAGGAGGCTGTGACAGAGCACAGAGTAGAGGAGAGAATAACATGGATCATCAAAGCAGTCATGGGATGAAAAGAAGAGGCTGAATTGACACGTAATTGTGAGAAAGAATCTGCAAATGATTATCATTAGTATTAGATCTAGTTTACTGTGAAATGCCTTGAGGCGTAATTGGAAACATATTCATCCTTGTTTTGCAATTCTGGGAATGAGGTAGCTCTGACAACTGAGTCATCCCTTACAGTTCATCTTTCCAAGGAAATAGTTTGATGGTATTTAGACTGAGTATGAACATACTTTGCCCATTTTATCAATAATAATAGTTCATGCTTCACCATGAGAGACTATGGACTCTGAGAAACAAACTGAGGGTTTTGGAGGGGAGGGGGGTGGGGGATGGGTGAGCCTGGTGGTGGGTATCATGGAGGACACAGATTACATGGAGCACTGGGTGTGGTGCATAAACAATGAATCTTGGAACACTAAAAAAATTTAAAAAAATAACAGTTCATGATTCTAAAATTCAAAATGATGAAGTAAAAAAGAAAAATACTATTTTCCCTCAAACACAAAACCAAGTCTCATTTAAATGTGGATTTGTGAACTTTTTTCCCACTGGAAAAGAGTAACTTCTGAAAATCTGATTTTGGTTGATTAAAAATGTCACTGCCAATAGATTCCCAAACAAGTTTTTATTGGGGGGGGGGGAATAAAACAAAAGCAAAAACGTGATTTACTGAACAGATGTAAAATATATTATACAATGCTCTCTCTCACCCAATGTCAACACACTGTCAATTTGGGGAACAGATTTGTCCTTAAAGGTGCCATAGAGAGGACAGCATTCATAATGCCCTCACTAGGTCTTTGATACCTAAGAGTTTGAAAATGACAATGCACTGCTCTTTTAAAAGCAGAGACAGAGGACTTAAATGCCACTTTTCGATAGCACCCAGAGGTTTTGAGAATTAACCAGTTCTGAAAATATATTATGTGCTCTCTGAAGGAAAATTAAAACACAAATCAAAATTGTTGAGGGAAACATTAGTGCCCTCCAGTAGCTGAAGAGCTGCACAAAGCTGTGCTCACAGCCAGTAACACAGAAACTACATTTCAGTGCAACCCAGCAAAGGAGAGTGTAGAGGGTCACCTCCCTGTAGTGGTATCAAATCCTCCACCTTCAGCCCCTCTCTTTCCAGCAGCTCCCTTGTTCCCTACCTGAACAGAGAGGTTTAGAGATCTTTCTGTAGGAGCTCTCAAGTTGCAAGCCCACTCTCCACCCCCAACCCCCGTTCCAAAATGGTAACTCTGTGGTTAGTTACCAAGCAGCCAGTCATACAGCAAGGACTGTGCTGGGCTGGAGTGTGATCTGGTTCAAAGGTAGATTAAGAAAATGCCCAGACTTCTATAAATAATTTAAATTCCAAAGATGACTAGAGAAAGAGCCCAGTACAGATGCAGCTTTGGAATGTACCTTGCTAATAAGGAAACACGATCGTTGTACAATACACATTACAATACATCTTTATCTGAGTGTAATGCTGAAATAAGCAACTTCTGATTCCCTTTCCACCCTTCACAATCACAACTGCACATTTTTTTAGCCTGAAATTCAATATTTACTCATTCATCCATTCAGCCAACATATATTGGAGTCATACTATGGATAAGATATTTTGCTGGATTCTGTGAGAAAATTCAAGATGTGCAAGACCCAGGGTTTTGACTACAGGGGCTTACAGTATAGCAGAGAGGTTAAATCCCTTAACTTCTGAAGGGTAAATAATCTTGAGTTTGCATATCAGGTCTGATTGTTGACCTTGGGGAAGTTATAGATCGATCTGAGCTCTGGCTTCCTTGTATGTAAATGAGGATAATAATAATATATATCATATAGGGTAATCATTCAGAGAAGGAGACTCAGAGCCACAGAGCCCAGCAAAGAAAATGGAAAAGACAGATCAGCCTGCCTTCAGGACCACCTGTTTAGCATGAGCCAAGAGTAGTCAGGAAATGTGCCTTGGAATCAGACAATACATGGCCTTGAATGTCAGGCTAAGAGATGAGAGCTTCTTCTAAAAAATGATTGGGTGGGACGCCTGGGTGGCTCAGTTGGTTAAGCGGCTGCCTTCGGCTCAGGTCATGATCCCAGGGTCCTGGGATCGAGTCCCACATCAGGCTCCTTGCTCGGCAGGGAGCCTGCTTCTCCCTCTGCCTCTGCCTGCCACTCTGTCTGCCTGTGTTCGCTCGCTCTCTCTCCCTCTCTCTCTGACAAATAAATAAATTAAAAATAATAATAATAATAAATGATTGGGTGTCTCTAAAAGCTATTTTGTGCAGGAGCAAAGATGCAGATAAATCTATATACTTCAAAAGGATAACTACATATGCGATGTGATGAAGAAACTAGAAGGAAACTAGAAGCAAAGAAGCTATTTAAAGGGTGACAAAAAAAAAATACATGCCCAAACACAATGCATACTCTCAACCTAATCATGAAAAACAAGCAAACAAATCCAAATAAAAGGACATTCTACAAAATAATTGGCCTATACGCTTTAAAAGTGTCAAGGTCATAAAAGATGAGGGAAGACTGAGGAAGTGTGACAGGTTGTTGAGAATGAAGCATTCATGACAACTCAGTGTGATGCGGATCCATGATTGGATCCTGGAACAGATCAAGGACATTAGTGAGAAAACTGGTGAAAGTCAAATAAAGACTAGATTTCAGTTGATAATATGGTTACCAATGTTAATTTTGATAAATGCATCATGGTTAGATAAGATGTCAGCTTTAGGAAACCTGAGTAAGAGATATAAGAGCTCTCTATATTATTTACATAACTTTTCTGTAAACCTAAATTTATTTTTTTAAAGATTTTGTATTTCAGAGAGAGAGAGAGAACATAAGCATGAGCAGAGGGAGGGGCAAAGGGAGAAGCAGACTCCCCCCTCGCTGAACAGGGAGCCTGATGTGGGGCTCAATCCCAGGACTCTGGGACCTGAGCCAAAGGCAGAAAACTTTTGACTGACTAAGTCACCCAGGACCCCCAAGCCTACACTTATTTCAAATAAAAAGGTTTTTAGTTGTTTGTTTGGTTTTGGTTTTGGGGTTTTTTTTTTTTAGTCTAGGCAAGAGATGATATCAACCTGAACAAGGGTAGTGGTTCTGAGAACTGCAAGAACAAGAAGCAGAATTGGTAAGATATTAGATGCTGACTGGGGTTGGTAGGGTGACAGAGAAGTCATTTGAAAATATGACTCAAGTCTCACTGGCTGAGCAATTAGTAGACATTTACTTTTCAGAAGTCCCAGGAGGAAATAGGTTGTAGAGGATGGGTAATGAGTTCTCCCCTGCACACCTTAAGTTGTAGATGTAGACAAATTCATAGGAAACTGGATATGAAAGACAGAGAAAAGGTAGGGTTTTAGATTTGGGAGTCAACAATATAAGGTAATAGTTAGAACTATAGGAGTGAATACATTTACCAAAGGAGGGGAAAAAGAGGATGGAAACAAACACTTTTAGGAAAATATCCACATTTAGGAAGAAGAAGAAAAAGGAGGGACCACATTTTAACTTAATTCTTTCATCAGGGGAAAGCTCATGTTTAAAAATATAATAGATTTGGAGTAAACTGGAGCTCTGGAAAACACATTTTCTATTCCCAAGATGGAGGTAATTAGTGATGGAAATTAAACAACAACAGAAAAAGGAAAAGAGAAAATCAGGGTCATTTGTGTGTGTTTTCAAATAAATAGAAAAGCTTCAACAAGTATGTTATTGGATTGATCAAGTTTGGGATCTGAAATCTCAGCGGCATGTTTTAAAAGAATGTAACTGTGCTTTTTACCATTGGCCTTAAAAGTTAAAGCCCCATCTCCCCCAAATATCCTGGCTTCTTGTAGAGTCCCGTTATACATTTAGAAGAATAAAAGACTGCAACATGAGATGAGCAGGATAGTCTGATTGCCGCGCATTTTAGGAAAATCTGCTCAAGAGTAGTATGGTATTTTAAGTTTTCCTAGAAAAGAGTACCCACACACATATTTTAAACATGTATGCCCATATGTATGCCTCACAAATCGAAAGTTTACACTTTGGTGAACCTGTTTTGAACACAAATGGTCTTCTGCTTTCCAGCTTCCTGAAGTAGCTGGAGAGTCATCTATCAGCAAGTCCTCACTTTGTAGAGAATTGTTCCTCCACTAATTCTAAATGGTTCTTAATGCCATGGTCCCATGGACCCTGTGCTGGACCTCAGTGGGGTCAACCAGAGCTCCTCCTTGGGTTTCGAAATGGTAACTGATTGCTTAGACTCTATAGTGATGAAAGCTGCAAGTCATGACCCTTGGAAACTGTCAACAGCCATGGTCTCTGCAAGTCTGCATTTAAAAATAAGAATAAGGGGTGCCTGGGTGGCTCAGTGGGTTAAAGCCTCTGCCTTTGGCTCAGGTCATGATCTCAGGGTCCTGGGATCAAGCCCCAAATCGGGCTCTCTGCTCAGCGGGGAGCCTGCTTCCCTCCCTCTCTCTCTGCCTGCCTTTCTGCCTACTTGTGATCTCTGTCTGTCAAATAAATAAATAAAATCTTTAAAAAATAAATAAATAAAAATAAAAATAAGAATAAAGCTGAAATGCAGGTTGAAGCTGATGTGAGACATCCCAAAGGAGTTCTGGTGTCATCTGGTTACTGCTCCCAGTTGTGGCTGGAGCACACAAGTTTCACTACCCCCTTTCAACTCTCCACGTGAGCACATGACTTACTCCCAAAGCCTTCCAACAAACCCCCTTTTTTTGCCCAAGATAGTTAGGAGTGGATTTGTGTCAGCGGCAACCGTAAGAGTCATCACTAATACTCCTAAGGATTCTGCCTGGTTAAGAGGACTCTCTTCCTCATTCCTCTTTATAAGCCATTTCTAATGAATCCTTGTGCCCTAGGATAGTTTGTTTGTTAAAGTTGAACTCTTAAATGTAGGGGGCCTCCTACTCAAGGAATTGACTCTTGGCTTCCCCCATACTGCTTCCTGTCCTACCTCTTCACGCTCTTGTGTTTGCCACACCTGCTCCTGATTGTTTGAGCCCACAGAACCCATGGCTTGTATCATGAAGAGACATCTTCCTACAGCTAACCGAATGAGCGAAGCAAATAAATGGTATGTGCTCATGTTATCAAGCATTTTGTCTCTTTATATTAACAAATTAAATGACAAAGTTCTTCCTTTGTCCACTATAGGCTAAATTGGGCCTTCTTTCTCCCTGCTTTGCTCAGGGACTTTTCCCTCAGTCTTGCCCCTAATATAAGTGAAAATTAAAAACCTTCTTTCCAACACTCAATATCAAATACTTTCTCTGTGTGCTCAGATCTCTGAGATGAAGTTTTACTCTGTTACCTGATTTCACACATGAAAGTTGTCTATATTCCTCTTTCTAAAGAAAAAAGAAAAAATGCAATTATAGGTCCTGTCATAGAATCTGCAGCACAGTATTAGCTCACTATACCTGTCACATAAGTACCTTTACATTTCAGTGGTGGCCACAGAGATGAGGCAAAAATATCCCTCACTCTTCTTGCTCTTTAAAAAAAAAATGACTTGTCATGAGAGATTTTTTTAAATTATTATGATTACTTTTCTATGTCAAGTTAATCACGAAATTTGACAATGATGTTTTTAGCCACTCTACTATGGATTCAGGCAAACTAGTTAAACAAAAATTAATTGAAGAAGAGGCACCTGGGTGGCTCTGTGGGTTAAGCTTCTGCCTTCAGCTTGGGTCATGATCTCAGGGTCCTGGGATCGAGCCCCACATCGGGCTCTCTGCTCAGCGGGGAGCCTGCTTCCTCCTCTCTCTCTGCCTGCCTCTCTGCCTACTTGTGATCTCTGTCTCTCTCTGTCAAATAAATAAATAATATCTTTTTAAAAAATTTAACTGAAGAAACAGAAATTACTTTCATCATATAGTACTATGGAGTATTTCTACAACATTATTCGGAAAGATAAATTGAAAAGTTCTGTCCCTGACACACTTGGGATAAGTGTGCTTACATGTATGTATCTGGGTCTGCACCAGACAACACACTTAGTGTCTGAGGCAGCACAGTAAACTACAATACTGTATTAGGTCTAGGGATTATTAATATTCATGAGACTCACTTTACTCATTTGTAAACTTGGGATGATAATGTCTTACGGATTTAATATCAAGATTAGCTATCATAAATATAACATATGCAGAGGCATGCAATATTTAGTGAATGTTAGCTCTTGACATATGGCATGTGTTTATGTGTTAATATCACCTAGATACTCAAACACACATAATATCCACACACATACACAAAACACCTATAGCATATAGTCAGAGACTCAAATGAGGAATTACTGAACGTGAAAACCTCATATAGCTATTCAAGAACATTCAAGAGATGCTTCAGTGTCTCCAGCCTCCACAAACAGGAATCCTGGTAGAAGGTAGGGTTGAAATTCACCGAGGCTCCAATGATTTGGGGATGATGACTTTCAGAGCCAAAGAAAAGGAGCAGAGACACTTGCCAACTTTATTCTGCTCATCTCTAGTTAGAACTAACAGTGCTATTCATTTTGAGTGACCCTAAACAGTTCTTCACATTTGGATGGTGTTTGTGCAGCCATTAAACTGACTCCCTGGGAACAAATGGAAAAATAAATCAGTAACAGGCATGTCTTTTGTCAGTTTCTATCAGCTTGGGCTGGCACTGCCTTTCCATTATTGGTCTCCAGGAGAACATGTGACCCATCGGGTAGATAACTAATGTGAGAGTCCTAACAGTTAACTTCGTTTTTCAGTATTTCCTCCAAATTTGCTCCTAGAAGAGTTCATGGGTAATGGGATGAGTTTTCGAATCAAAAGGACTTAAATTGGAACCCCACATGGACATCTCATGGACTGAGTAACTTCAAAAAGGTTATTCAACTTTCCGAACACCAATTTCCTCATCTGAAATATTTTCTACCACAAAGGTTTGTTCTTACAAGTCCATGTTCATGTGTGTAAAGCACCCGCTGTACACTTGGCAAAATGGTAACCAGCTGTTAGCAGTTTATTTCCTAGAAAATACCACTAGCATTTCCATCTACTCTAAAATCCTGTGATGGGCAACTGCTGAATCTAGAAAGATTCTGATCTAACAGAACAAAGGCATAAAAAGCTAAATGTCCTCAACAAGGAACACTGACTACACATTTATTAATCAAAGACTGTGTTGACACAGCTACTGAAAACTCATGATTTTTGCATTCACTAAAGCCATCTATATTTAATGCACTAGATAAAACATTTGACAAATGTCATATTTAGATTTAACTAATAAGGGGACTTTCTACATCTGCTTTGCTTATCTAATACTCAAGTATAGCTAATAATTTCAGTGAAGGCGGATTGCAATTAAGCATCAGTTTCATATCTGTAATACAAGGGCAGCAGTTCTTATCTAATACAGTTGTCATGAAACTTAACATAATTTCAATAAAAGTGTTAAATAAAGTTTGAAACATTTTGTAATTTGTGAGGTTTTCTACCATTAAGGCAACAATGGTTATTTCTCTAACAGCAAAGTACCCACTTCAGTAATTTGCTGATTGTCATCCCAAATTACATTGATTATTGACACTACAAAGTTTAAAATACATGATATTTTAAGTAGTCAAAAATACATCACAACAACAAATACCCCTAAATGGTAAGATGGAGCAAAACCCTATCCCATACTTCAAAGAACATCCTAGTTTCTAAAAAGTCAAAGTTATAAAATGACCAAAAATAGCTAGATTTGTAAAAAGTAGATCAGTGGCTGATGGTGAATCAAATTCTTTGGTTTTGCAGTATTTCTATGTCCAATGTGTTGAGCAATCACTTCTTATACAAAGCCCCAGATGCCCAGTGAAATGTGCAAACGACATTCTCTCTGCTCTCCAGAAGTTAGACGCTCTTGCACAAGTTTTGTGAGGCTTTCGTCTTGAAGTTTATCAATTTTTGGCTTGTATGTATAATCCAACGTCTAAAATCTGCCAGTTTAATCAAACACATCCCCTTATCTACTCAAATTGCCAGGAACAATAATTACCATGATAAAAGATTTATTCCCTAGGCCTACTGAAAAGTGTGATGAAAACTATGGGTCTTCTCTGCATATACACGCACATACAGGTCTGCAGACTCCTTCAGGAAATGGCCGACCACAGAGCCGACATTAAGCATTCATGATATACAAGTAGGTGTGTGGCTGGAAGCACGGGAAAGGCAAATTGTGAGGTCCATCTGCATCACATTTGTCTTTATACACGTTGTGACTAGCACAGCAGTGTGACAAAGTAGGTTCTCTGTAAATGTTGGATCAAGAAAAGATTGAGTGAAAAATAAAGTAGAAAGGATAGGCAGAGGACAGCAAAGGCCCCTGATTCTCTATTTTATGAGGGAATAACCAAATTTTCCCCTAAAAAAAAAATGCTTACTCCTTGTAAGACCGACATTCTGTGAAACTCTACTGATACACTCTTAGCACTGCCACCTACTCTAAGGGCTTAGAAGAATTAACACAATTTCACATAGTGACTGATGTACAGCAAAGGAGGAAATCATGTCTGGGAGGTATGAGTCTCCAGAGATCACAGGTTTTACTTGGCTGAGCGGAGTGATGTGTCGATTCTTGACTCAGTCACAGGTAACATTCTTGTTTGCTAGGCAATGACATCACAGCCATTCTCTGCAGACCAGAGAGGACTGAGTATGCTCTGCCCGCCAGGACTGTCTGACAGCCCTGGTACATGCGTAGAGGAAGTCACTATTCATGAACTCACTATTCTCTCTTGTGGGCAGGGACATTTTCTGAGGTGATATTTTAACCCCATCAGTTGTTACACCTACCTAATTGTCTGTCAGCCTAATTATCAGCCCAGGAATCTGTGTCAGAACTACCTATTCCCCTTATGCCATTGGCATTCCAGGGAAACCCTATCTCCACAGAGAAGATGTAGACTGGCTGTTGTTTACAAATGTCTACTGTGCACAGCTCTGAACGTGAGGAGAAAACAGAAGACAAAGATGTCTCTGGAAAGTAGGCGAGAAAGTAAGGCTTCCCCAGAGACATGCCACCATGAAAGCTTCTCCTTTTCATCCTTCCCTCATCTCCAACACAAGAGCACATCATGTTTCTAACTCATTCGATTCCTCTGGCTACTGAAAATTCCAAAGGCAAACCAAGCAAACAGCAGTACGAGCAAAGAAGAAACTGATTTGTCCTATTTGACTTGTATCTACGCAAGAGTAGCAATATTCATTTCATGACCCCAAAAATGCCACAAAAAGGATGTCCTAAAGTCCTAGTGGATATAAACCACAGGTTGACGACTTCTGTGATCAAACATTAAAAGCAGAAACAACTTCTCTCTTTCTGACTCTTCACACACTTTATTTTTTCTCTTTTGCAAATACTCAGAGTCGTTTTGTTTTCTCCAAGCATTAACACCTATCCACATGATGGTGTTTAAAATCCAATAGGCCTGGAAATGCTGGTCTCTTCCTCCCTCTATGCCCTCCAATCTCTACCACCACTCTCAGTTGCTGACTCCAAAATGGCACTAGGCTAAGAAAATAAAGAAGTCAAAGTATTGTGCCATTTCTTAGCAATTGTCATTTTCCCTTTCATTGAAGACGTAATTTAACAGCTGAAAGTGAAAACTGAAAAGAATGAGCAATTCCTTTTTTCGGGACTCTGTATAAACATAACAGTATTAGGCAGCTGTCTTGAGGAGACACAGCAAGCTTATTTATTTTAAGAGGCAGTACAGAGACTGGCTGGGAAAAAAAATAAATAAACCTTGTGTTCCTCCAGCCTCTTGGATTGTTATAATTTTAATGTGATAGCATGCCCTTCTCTCCATATGTTCACACATACATTCTTATGTGGATTCAATACATGATTTCACTAAATGAAATTGCATCTGGTAGTCCAATGCACAGGGCCTAAAGACTTCATTTTATTCCTTTTCATTTGAAGATGAAAAGTTCGATAATTAAGTGATCCGAACCATATTAGATATCCTATCGCTATTCTAACAATTTCAGTCTTAAAGCTCCCGTGCATGGATATCACTGCCAGCCTGCAGCGACAGGCTGCAAATGACCTTGGCTTGGGTCATTGTACAGAACATATATCCTTGGGGGATTCCCTCAGGTTTGTCAGCCTCTGTTCGCTAGTGTCCTTGACACAGAACACTGGCTGTATAGCCCTGGCCAGGCTCTCCGTCTACCTCAGAAAGCAGAAGTGATTCTGTCAATAAATCTCATCATACATAAATACCTGAGGATGTCCCAACAGACCACCTGAAGAGCAAGTTCTGAATTTCAAAGACGTGCTTCCTGATTCTATAATTACAGAGCTGATGGTGAAGTCACAGAAAGCTCCTGGGGAGCGAGGAAGAACTTAAATAAGAAGGTATGCTCCTGGTTATAAAACAATGCTGACTGCAGCTGGGTGATCTAAACTTTGAAGATAAAAAAGACACTTTATAAAAGCACAGGCTCTTGGCTTCATATTCGGCATGTCCCGAAAAACAAATTTAAAAGGTTTCATACCATTTAAAGATAGTCAGGGAAAGCAGGCCATTTAGAAAAGACTTATCTTTTCCCCCAGCTTGCGACGGACACTTATTTATTAAGCAATCTGCTGGAGTGAATAGATCAAAGTATTTGGTGATAGACACTGTCAGATCCAGTGACAGACACTGTACTAAGCATTGAGTGTATAGGTCAAAATCAAAGCCTAGACCTCAAGAAGTTCAGTGTATAATTTGAAAAACAAATACAAATTACAATCTAAAATTCACCAAATTTGTCAAGGATTCCGTGAAGTCATTTCCAATGACTGACTGTATAAATTTTATTATATCCATAAAGATAAGACATACGGGTCTAAATGAATTATGGAAAAGCTTTGCTAATGAGGATAAATAAAAACGCCAAGTTTTTGATATTGCACAAGCCAAAGAATAGAGGTTATTCTGAGAAAAGTACAAGATTCTAGTCACATTTCTGGTGCTACTTCAACATTTTGGCTAAGTCTTTTAATATTTCTGGCTCTGTTTCTTCAGCCCTTAAAATATTATAAAATATTTCTAAAGTTTATCATAGTACCAAAATAATATCATATGTATTAAACATGGGATATCAAAGTGTTTCACATCTTAAACTTTTACTACACGTAATTTAATCTTTTTGATGATTCAGAAGGTTAGTCATCACTACAATGTCAACATATAAATGAAGTGGAGATCAACGCACACTGGGATTTTGGTTCATTTTATTTGCCACTGTATTGTGTTAAGCAACGATATCAGTCAGGGACCCAGCAAGAAATGAGTAACATTCTGGAATATGCCAAGGAAGGTCAAAATTCTATTCACAGCTGTGGGTCAATGTAGAAGAATCACAAAGGAGAGTGCAATAACAAGGGGGGAGGAAGGGATTAAAAGAACCCTAAAGAAGAGAGCTGTGTAAAAGAGGTCACTCCTAGTCAAGGGACCCAAACACCTGAAGCGAGCCTACAGAGACTCCCAAAGGTGAAACCAAATGAATCCACAGCCTTAGGAGGTAGAGACCTGGATGGAGAAAAATGAAGAGAATCTAGAGTGATATCAGAAGGTATTTAGAATGGTCCACCTTTCTACCCCCACCAGTATCTACTCTTATCCTTTATCCAAATACAAAGTGTGTCAGCCATTATGGAAAACAGTATGGTGGGTCCTCAAAAAATTAAAATTTCAACTACCATATGATCTCGCAATCCCATCCCTGGGTATATATCCAAAGGGAGTGAAACCAGTATCTAAAAAAAGATACCCGCACATTCGTGTTCACCACAGCATATTTCCAGCAGCCAAGATATGGGAAAAAAAACCTAAATAGCCTTTGATGGGTCAAGCAAATGTAACATATATAGATACACATATATAATGGATTATTATTCAGACTTACAAGAGAAGGAAATCCTGCCATTTGTGACAACATGGAAGAAACCAGAGGGAGTTATTAAGTGAAATAAGCCAGAGAAAGACAAATACTGTAAGGTAGGTATCACTTATGGGGGAATCTAAAAGTAAATAAAACAATTTCTTGGAAACAGAGAATAGAATGGCTGTTGCCAGGGGCTGGGGAAGAGGAAAATGGGGTGACGTAAGTACGAATGCCTAGTAATAAGTTGTAGAGTAAGTTCTGAGGATCTACGGTATAGCATGGTGACACTCATTTATAACACATGTATACTTGGAAGTTGCTTAGAGCAGATCTTAATCATTCTCACCACAGAAGGAAAGAAAAGAGTAACTATGTGAGATGATAGATCTATTAATTATCTTGATCTTGGTAATCATTCCACAATGTATGAAAAGCCATCACATTGAAGACTTTAAGTATATACAACTATATTTGTCAATTCTTCCTCAATAAAGTTAAATTAAAAAGAAGTTTTTAAGTCATGGGTCCCCAATACAGATGTTACACAATGTCTCATTAGCTAAAGCATTAGAAAAGGCTGGTATCAATTAAGTCCCCCTCAAACCTAAAATGCTAGTCACCATTTGTGTCCATCAAATGAAGAAGAGGAGAAAAGGAGGGAAGAAAAGAATACAGAATAAAACTGCTACAGTTGCTGCTTCTGTAGCTAGCCATGAAACCTGAGCTGATAATCATCTGTCATCCCATCCCATGATCCCATCATCTCCACAGGCCTTCAACTAGACAAAAACTTTACCGGATGGTGTGGCCCCAAACTTCTAATTCTACAAAATCTAAGGTTTTAGCACTCTTAATTGGATTGGTTTAGTTTTCCATTGACCAGACTATTGAGTATAGATTGTTGACTGTATAAAAAATTCCCCATTAAATCCCCTGGGTCCCCTGCTACTCTTTGCCTTCAGGGATGATCAGAAATCACATTCCTTCCAGGTAACTGGGACAATCACAAGGAAACCAAAATGATCAGAACATCTAATATGTCACAACAAAGACTGCTTGCTGGTAAAATAATCCCTCCTTTCTACTGTAAGTTCTCCAAAACCACCAGAGCCAAAATTGCAGAAATAGGGAGCAAATGTTTCCCAAATGGGTTGTTACGTGTAATAGTAAGACTCTTCTTCACTTTTTGGTTCCAGGAGACACAAAGAGAAACTGGTATATGCGTAACTAAGAGCAATGCTTTTTCTGGTGTCTGCACCTGAACTTCACAACATGTTTCCTAGCTAGAAATGTAAATGAACTTCCAGCAGACCATCCCATCGTTCTATGGAGCCAAGTGCTTCTCAGTTTTTCAGCAAAAAAGAGGGCTGAGAATATGGGTGTGTGCCTGTGTTTCTGCACCTGCTCTGCTGTAAAATGTGTGTACCCTGGCTAGAGGTGATGTCATTTGATAAACCATGGCAATGAATAAAACATTCCTCAGAAACATGGACAGTGGGTTGAGCCCTCCTGAAATATGAATCTACCCGTGTAAGGAGAAAGATGTGCCCTCCATATCTAGAGAATGGTCAAACTAGTATACCACCAGGTTGACTGCTGGTCCTCCCTTGAAAATGGTGCCTGGGGCACCTGGGTGGCTCGGTTGGTTGAGCATCCCAACTCTTGATTTTGGCTCAGGTCATGATCTCAGGGTCTTGACATCAAACCCTCTGAGTCACACTCCTGCTCAGTAGAGAGTCTGCTTAAGATTCTCTCTCTCCATCTGTGCCCACCCTGCTCTCTTTCTCTCTCTCTCAAATAAATAAATCTAAAAAGAAAAGGGAGGAAGGAAGGAAGGAAGGAAGGAAGGAAGGGAGGGAGGGAGGGAGGGAGGAAGGAAAAAGAAAGACAATGGTGCCTTATCAGGAGTTCATTGTTTCGGTATATATGGCTGATGGTCTGGGTGACCAGGAGCAGCAGCAGCCAACTGAAAGAAGACCACAAGTTTGCATAACTTCCATCCCTGCCACTCTAGACACTTTGTAGTTGGACTCACTGGGTTAGAAGTAGGTGACTGAAGAAAATACTGGCAATCAAGGGAAAGAACGTCTTATCCATCTCTTCAGTGGATGTCCTCTGATGTGCACTAATGGAACATGAGTATCTTCATAGCTGTACCTATTCTGAGAGATCCATTCATTCCTCCCTCTCAGACGACCTTGCCACCAATTTTTCAGCATTGTTATCTCCAAAGCCCTGATCAGTCCATCAGCCCATTAGCTACTGCCCATGGGTCAACTGTAGCTCTCTGCTTTGGGCTGTCTCCCTTTTCACATAAAATAAACAACCACAAGTTCTGATCCTATGGAGGATTTCTGTTCCCCATGGTCTTTCCAGGTCATATTGCAGTGTAGTAGCCAAACTCTTCTTACTGGTACAGACACACTATACAGATAGAAGTACAGACTGGGCTTATGCTTTTCTCTCCTCAATCCACAAGTCAGGAAACCAATATGGAAGTTTTCCCAATGACTAAGTAAATGTTTTACAACAGCGAAAAATAACCTCAGGATGGATTCCTGTTCCCTTTGGACACACCTTTAGACAGACAGTGTGCAGGACTCCATATCACCTGAGCTCCATAAATTCCTATTATGCCTTGTGAACTACCATGTCATTTTGGGTCTCTGAGGATCTTAAGTTCAGAGCCAGTACCCAATAAAGCCTGAAGAGCTGAGTTCCATTTCTCCCATGCAGTCACCCTGGGAAATGGCTCTAGGAATATCTGAAAAAGGCTTGTGGGTTTATTACACAGTTGTTCCTCAAAGGGACTTTATTTCACCTTCACTTAAGGGACTCTGGGGCTATGCACTAACTTAGGAAATGGATAAATCCCATTTTAATAATTTTCTAATTATTTTCTTCCCAGGCAGCCCCCCTTTTGCTATGTATTTCAAATGTTTCAAAAGGCATTCTATTAGGCTGCCCATCTATATCATTTCTAAGGTTAAATTGCCAGAAATTCCTGCAGGTCAAAATCCTCTAATTACCATTTTAGACATGATTTTATTGTAGTAATTGCATTACCACCTGTTCTCTAAAACTCCATATGACATTATTCCCATTGAGATTAAAATAAACCCAAATCCACTAAAATGTCCCTACATTGTACATGACCAACAGAGAACTGGTAATTCAGAAGTCTTCAGAAATGGTGGTGTGCTCCTTACCAATGACTTCCTAATGCTTCAGAGAAGGCAGTACCCTCCACATTCTCCCAGAGTGTGTGACTGAAAGTGGCTGAGTTGGTTGCACATAAAAAATCCATTCCACCATTCCCATTTCCTACAGCTTCCTCTTCAGAATGCAGGCATGGGGAAGAGCTAGCATTTTAACCTTATTAACTGTAAACTAGCTCTGGGTACAGGTTTAGATCAGTCAATCCCACAAACTATTCAAGCCCCTACCAAGTGTTGAAGCCAACATACTGTATTTTGAATCCCAAATGTGTATTCACTTCTATGAATTTAGCCTTCTCTTATTTTATTATGTTCAATTAGCCAACATATAATACATTCGTTTTTGATGTAGTATTCAACAATTCATTAGCTGCATATAACACTCACTGCCCATCACCACACATGTCCTCCTTAATACCCATCACCCTATTACCCCCCACCCCACTGTACCCGCCTCCCTTCTGTAACCCTCAGTTTGTTTCCTGGAGTGCAGAGGTGCTTATGAGTTCTCTCAGTATATTTTACGAGTGTTTCTCAAACACCTCAAGAATTCCCTCATAGCTTACTTTTCATGTTCCCAACGATAGAGAATGGCAAGGCCATTTTGCTGTTTTGTGGGGTTTTTTGCAACCGTATTTCTTTTTCATTTAGTTCTTTTATTGAGATATAACTTCAAAAATACATCATGGTTACATGAATGGCATGAAGAACCTCAATATAACCTTCACCTAGATTCAACGAGACTTAAACTTTTGTCCAGTTCCTAACTTTGTTCCTCTTTCTCTACATAAACATATCTTCATTCCCTACTTTTTCTTAATTATTTGCCATTTGAGGACACTGTAGACATCATGCACTGTTACCCCAAAACACTTCAATATGTATTTCTGAAGAGCAAGGACATTCTCTTACATAAGTACTATACAGTTACCAAAATCCAGAAATTTGATTTAGATATATGTTACATAATTCATTATCTGTAATTGAAATATGCGACTTGTCTCATTAATATCCTCTACAACTGTTTTTTTTCCAGATAATGAAATATGTCATTTGGTAGTAAGCTTCTCTTTATTATTAAGAACTGTTGTGAACTACCTTAACAAATTTTGAAGTGCACAACCCAGTATTGTTAACTATAGTCAGAATGTTGTACAGCAGATCTCTAGAACTTCATTTTATACAACTGAATCTTTATATTCAATGAATAGTTACTCCCCATTTCCTTCTCCTCTAAGCTGCTGGCAACCACCATTCCACTCTCTGTTTCTAGGAGTCTGAGTATTTTAGATACCTCACAGTAATGGAATCATACAGCACTTGTTCTTCCCTGATGAGTTCATTTCATTTAATGTATAATGCTCCATATTTATTCATGTTATTATATAGGGCAGGATTTCCCTCTTTTTAAAGACTGAATAATGTATTTATAGACCCTATTTTCTTTATCCATTTTTCTATCAAAGAGCATTTTGGTTATTTCCATGTCTTAGCTATTGTGAATAATTTTGCAAAGAACATGGCAGTATAGATACATTTTTGAGATCCTGACTTCAATATATAAGCAGATGTGGGGCACCTGGGTGGTGCAGTTGGTTAAGCGTCTGAATTTTGGTTTTGGCTCAGATCATGATCTCAGGTCTTGGGATCGGGCCCCACATTGGGCTTGGTGCTCAGTGAAGAGTCTGCTTGAGATTCTCTCTCCCTCTGCTCCTCTCATTCTCTCTAAAATAAATAAATCTTTATACACACACATACACACACACATAGACATGAGATTGCTGGATATTTTCTATTGTATTTTCTAGCAAATTTCATAGCATAATTCTACTTTCAATTTTTTGAGAGACCTCCATACTATTTTCCAAAGTGGTTACATCATCTTACATTTCCACCAAAAGTGTTCAAGTGTTCTAATTTCTCTACATTCTCACCAACATTTATTGTCTTTTGTTTTTGGACAAAAATTATATTAAAATCCTAAGTGTTAACGGATATCTCATGGTGGCTTGATTTGCATTTACCTGATTAACAGTGTAATCATCTTTTCACATAACTACTGGCCATTTGCCTGTCTTCTCTGGAGAAACATCTATTCAAGTTCTTTGCCCCTTTTAAAATTAGAGCATCTGTTTTTAAGCTATTAAGTTGTAGGACTTCCTTATATGTTTAAAAGATTAACCTTTTGTCAGATATGTGGTTTGCAAAGAATTTCACCCATTTCATAAGTTACCTTTTCACTCTCATTGATTATTTCCTTTTCTGTGCATAAGCATTTTAGTTTGACATAATCCCACTTGTCTATTTTTGCTGTTTTTGTTCCATGTGCCTTTGGTGTTATATCCAAGAAATAAGTGCCTAGACCAATATCATAAAGACTTCCCCTATGTCATCTTCTAAGAATTTTAATTTCTTATGTGTAAGTCTTTAATCAATTTTGAACTGATTTTTGTGTATACGATAAGGTTCCAATTTCATTCTTTTGCATATGGATAGCCAGTTTTCCCAGCACCATTTGTGGAAGAGACAATCCTTTCTCCATTATGTATTCCGAGCATCTTTGCTGGAGATCAGTTGACTATATATGCATAGGTTTATTTTTGGACTCTAATCTGTTCCATTGGTGTATGTCTGTTTTTATGCTTCTACCTTTGCTCTTCTTTCTTAAAATTGCTTCGGCTATTCCAGGTTTTTGTGTTTCCATATGAATTTTAGGATTGTTTTTCCTATTTCTATTTAAAAAAAAAAAGTCACTGGGATTTTTGACAGGGATTGCATTGAATCTGTAGATCACTTTGGGTAGTATGAACATTTTAACATTAAGTCTTTCAATCTGTGAACATAGGATATCTTCTCATTTATTTGTACCTTTAATTTTTTTCATTAACGTTTTAAAGTTTTCAAGGTACAAGTCTTTTACCTCCTTGGTTAAGGTTATTTCTAAATATTTTATTCTTTTTGGTGCTATTATAAGTGGAATGGTCTTCTTAATTTCCTTTTTGAATACTTCCCTTGCAGTGTATAGAAACACAACTGATTTTTGCATGTTGATTTTATATCCCACAAACTTATCAAATTCTGCTTTTATTATCATGAAGTCTTTAGGGTTTTCTATATATAAGATCATGTCACCTGAAAACTGGTGAATTTACTTCTTTTTAGTTTGTATGCCTTTTATTTCTTTTTCTTGCTTACCTGTTCTGGCTAGGACTTCCCGTATTATGTTTACTAGAAATGGTGAGAGTGAGCATCCTTGCCTTCTACATTATCTTACAAGAAAACTTTTTAATTTTTCACCATTGAGTGTAATTTTAGTTGTGAGATTTTCATATATGGACTTTATTATGTTAGAGTGAATTTCTTCTCTGCCTCATTTTTGTCATGAAAGGATGCTGAATTTTACCAAATGTTTTCTTTGTAACTATTGAGATGATCATGTAGTTTTTATCTTTTACTCTATTTTTCCCTTCATTCTATTAATGTGGTATATTACATTAGTTGATTTGTGTATGTTGAACCATACCTGAATCCCTGGATTAAATCCTACTTGGTTATGGCATATGATCCTTTTAATGTAGCATTTTATGAGGATTTTTACATCTATGTTCATTGTGGGTATTCATCTATAGTTTGTTTGCTTGTTTTGTAGTATCTTTGTCTCATTTTGATACAGGGAAATGCTGCAAATACTTTAGACAATTATATACCAACAAATTGGATAACCCAGAAGAATTTTTTTTCATTTTATTTTATTTCTTTTCAATGTTCCAGATTTCATTGTTTATGCACTACACCCAGTGCTCCATGCAATACGTGCCCTCCATAATACCTACCACCAGGCTCACCCAACCCTCCAACCCCCTCCCCTCCAAAACACTCAGTTTGTTTCTGAGTCCACAGTCTCTCATGGTTTGTCTCCCCCTCCAATTTCCCCCAACTCATTTCTCTCCATCTCCCAATGTCCTCCGTGTTATTCCTTAAGCTCCACAAGTTAGTGAAACCATGCGATAATTGACTCTCTCTGCTTGACTTATTTCACTAGCATAATCTCCTCCAGTCCCACCGATGTTGATAAAAAAGTTGGGTATTCATCCTTTCTGATGGCTGTGTAATATTCCATTGTATATATGGACCACATCTTCTTTATCCATTGGTCTGTTGAAGGGCATCTCAGCTCTTTCCACAGTTTGGCGACTGTGGCCATTGCTGCTATGAACAATGAAGTATATATGGTCCTTCTTTTCACTATATCTGTATCTTTAGGGTAAATACCCAGTAGTGCAATTGCAGGTCATAGGGAAACTCTATTTTTAATTTCTTAAGGAATCTCCACACTGTTGTCCAAAGTGGCTACACCAACTTTAATTTGTATCTCCCTGGTGGCTAATGATGATGAACTTTTTTTCACGTGTCTGTTAGCCATTTGTATGTCTTCTTTGGAGAAGTGTCTGTTCATGTCTTCTGCCCATTTTTTGATGTGATTATCTGTTTTGTGTGTGTTGAGTTTGAGGAGTTCTTTACAGATCTTTGATACCAGCCCTTTGTCTGTAGTGTCATTTGCAAATATCTTCTCCCATTCTGTGGGTTGTCTCTTTGTTTTGTTGACTGTTTCCTTTGCTGTGCAGAAGCTTTTGATCTTGATGAAGTCCCAAAAATTCATTTTCGCTTTTGTTTCCTTTGCCTTTGGAGGCATATCTTGAAAGAAGTTGCTGTGGCTGATATCTAAGAGGTTACTGCCTAGGTTCTCCTCTAGGATTTTGATAGATTCCTGCCTCATGTTGAGGTATTTTATCCATTTCGAGTTTATCTTTGTGTATGGTGTAAGAGAATGGTCGGGTTTCATTCTTCCACACATAGCTGTCCAATTTTCCCAGTACCTTTTATTGAAGAGACTGTCTTTTTTCCACTGTATATTTTTTCCTACTTTGTCAAAGATTATTTGACCATAGAGTTGAGGGTCCATATCTGGGCTCTCTAGTCTGTTCCGTGGGTCTATGTGTCTGTTTTTGTGCCAATACTATGCTGACTTGGTGATCACAGCTTTGTAGTAAAGCTTAAAATCAGGCAACATGATGCCCCCAGTTTTGTTTTTCCTTTTCAACATTTCCATAGCAATTTGGGGTCTCTTGGGGTTCCATACAAATTTTAGGATTGTTTGTTCCAGCTCTTTGAAAAATGCCAGTGGAATTTTGATCAGGATGGCAGTGAAAGTATAGATTGCGTTAGGCAGTATAGACATTTTAACAATGTTTATTCTTCCAATCCATGAGCATGGAATGCTCTTCCATCTTTTTGTGTCTTCTTCTTTTTCTTTCATGAGTGTTCTGTAGTTCCTCGAGTACAGCACGTTTACCTCTTTGGTTAGGTTTATTCCCAGCTATCTTATAGTCCTTGGTGCTGGGATGCAAGGATGGTTCAACACTTGCAAATCAATCAATGTGATAGAACAAATTAGTAAAAGAAGAGAGAAGAACCACATCGTCCTCTCAACTGAAGCAGAAAAAGCATTTGACAAGATACAGCATCCATTCCTGATTAAAATGATTCAAAGTATAGGGATAGAGGAAACAATCCTCAACTTCATAAAATTTATCTATGAAAAACCCACAGCGAATATTATCCTCAATGGGGAAAAGCTGACAGTCTTCCCTTTGAGATCAGGAACACGAAAAGGATGCCCACTCTCACCACTGTTGCTCAACATAGTACTATAAGTCCTAGCAACAGCAATCAGACAACAAAAAGAAATAAAATGTATTCAAATTGGCAATGAAGAAGTCAAACTCTGTCTCTTCACAAATGACATGATACTTTATATGGAAAACTCAAAAGACTCCACCCCCAAAACTACTAGAACTCATACAGCAATTCAGTAATGTGGCAGGATACAAAGTCAATGCACAGAAATCAGTTGCTTTCTTATATACTAACAATGAAAATATAGAAAGGGAAATGAGAGAATCAATTCTATTTACAATAGCACCAAGAACCATAAAATACCTGGGAATAAACCTAACCGAAGTAATAAAGGATTTGTACTCAAGGAACTACAGAACACTTATGAAAGAAATTGAAGAAGACACAAAAAGATGGAAAAGCATTCCATGCTCATGGATCAGAAGAAGAAATTAATTCTTAAAAACATACAACCTAACAAGAATGAATAATGAAAAAACAGAAAACCTAAACAGATCAATAACAAATAAAGAGACTGAATCAATAATAAAAAAAATTTCCCAACAAAGAATAGCACAGGACCAAATGGCTTCACTGGTAAATTCTACCAAACATTTAAAAAAGAATTAACTCCAAGCTTTCTTAAACTCTTTCAAGAAATTTAAGACAAGAGAACACTTCCAAACTCATTTTATAAGGCCATTTATTCTTACAGTATATAGGCTTTTTTTTTTTTTAACCTGGCCCTGGTCAATGTTGAGAACTAACTCTTTTCTTGGACCACAGGGAATTGTGCAGCGGGTAAATGCCCAAGAAAACGGGTATCAACTTCTGAAGCAACTGAAACACCATCTCAAGTGCAGTCATCAAAAAACTTTAAGCAGAAGAGAGCTAGTTTCCTCAGATGGAAAAGGAATGAGAACAGGCTCTCTCTTCAAGAGGGAGCTCTGGAAAAATTAGAAGTAAAAATTTCTCAACCTTGTTCATTTCTAATCTCATTCATTTCCTCAGGGTCTCACCCCTTTTCCACCATTTCCCTAATCTTTAGCCTGACAGCTTTGGTAGTGTTCTGTGTTTACTTAGCATGGCAGTTCTTTATCCCTTATGGTCAGAACCTAGCTGGCAAACTCAGGCCAACCTTGGCAACTCAAGGTTGACTTCACAAGGAAGGGACCAAGAGATACGATTGCACACTCCTTCTTCTATTCTCCTATATAAACTCCCCTCTGTCAAAACCCAACCAGAAACCAGAGGGAAAGAGAAACTTCTTGATATATATATATAGTCTATCCAAGTCAGCCTCCTGGACAGACACACAGTGGGGCGGAAAAGAGTCCAAATGGGTCTGGAACAGGAAACAACAGATATTCCAAATAACACCAAAAACTCAACTCAAGCAAACCTACCTCAGGTGAAGATTTTGAAAAATCACCTCAGGAAGATTAGAGTACCAGACTCAGATATGAGCAGAAACCAAGACTGGAAATTGGAACTGTAGTAACAATCCAAAGAGGATGAATTCTGTCGCTTTATTCTAGATTCAAATTCTAGAGTAGATTTACAGGTTTCGCATAGCTTAGTTAAATGTATTAAATTTAGTTAAGAAGGACAACATCCCTGATTCAGTACCATCAGTTTATACTCAATGGGTAAGAAATAATATCCCAAATGGAAAGCAGAAGAGAAGCACCATGCCAGGAAACATCAATTACCTATTTTAATCATGGACAGATCCTCTGCTGGACAGCAAGGCAGTGGAGCTACATACCCAGGAAGCTCTGCTCTTTGCAGCAGAGCACCTCAGACTACAAGCACAAGGAAATGGAACACTATGCAACAGTTCAAAAGTCTGATCAAGGTAGGAATATGGGGATGCCCTCCCCACACCGAATATCCAGAGCACTTTGGCTGAACCTCGTCTGTGTTTATCACTTTCACTTAGATTATTTCAGTTTAAGAAAGCGCCATATCATACCCACTCAACCACACATGCTGGCAAGGCAGGATCCTGAGTTGTTTTTTGGGGTTTTTTTTTTTAAGACTTTATTTATTTATTTGACAGAGATCATAAGCAGGCAGAGGCAGGCAGAGAGAGGGGGGGAAGCAGGCTCCCCACCGAGCAGAGAGCCTGATGCGGGGCTCAATCCCAGGACCCTGAAATCATGACCTGAGTCGAAGGCAGAGGCTTTAATCCACTGAGCCACCCAGGCGCCACCCCCCTTTTTTAAAAGATTTCCTGAGTTGTTTTTATATCCCCCTTGCACCTAGCTTCGTGACTTAAGCACAAAGCTCAATAAATACTAATTGAACAAATGAGTAGATGAATGAAAAGAGAAACCACTGGAACCATTCAGAAAAGATCAAGTTTTATTTAGTTTGAGATAGAAGTACATTTTACTGTGTCTTCTCATTCTTCACCCATGGTATATGGGTTATTCTTTTAAAATTAAAAAAAAAAAAAGATTTAGAAATAATCTAGTCCAGAAAATTAAGTGAAAGAAGGCTTCAGTGTAAACCCTTATAGCAGATGGAGACTGTGATTCAAGTGGCCGTTTCATTTCTACCATCTCTGGGGACCAAGGGAAAGTCTTTAGCTCAAGCCTCCCTCTCTCTTAACAGATCTCTCTGTAATATTTCCCAAAGGAGCAAAAACCTCCTTGAATTTATTTTTCCGCTGCTGAGAAAATCAGCTTATATGTATAACATAGCAGTGTTTACATGAAAAACATTTGTAGCTGATTTAAAAACAAGTTAAAATTAGCTGCACTTATGATTCAGTTGATGACCACAGTAGCTTCTGGCTGGATTTTAAGCAACCGGTCTTTAAATATAGCCTTATAATGGGACAAAATCAGTTTTATCCTCATCCTAAATCATTCGACTGCTATAATATCACAAATGATTTTTTTTTAATAAAACAGAAATAAAACAAAATAGAAAAGAGCATGCAGGGGTGAACACATCAAAAAAAAAAAAAGCTCACTGGGTTAAAATACATTACATCGGTCACTTTTTACGTATATATACTAGCTGTGCCACGTGATATCTTGTCATTTTGCGCAAGTTTTCATGGTATTCTATTTCGCACATACATATGCTAGCTGCACCATTTGGTATCTAAAAGGAAGATTTATCTAACCAAAATACTAAGATTCCAATACACATATATGGGCAAAAAAATTAAACAAATATTTTTAAGAGAGAAAATACAAGGCAACATATTGAAAACTAGTTGATTCATAAGAGAAAACAAAATGAAAATAAGAAAGTACACTTGGCTATGAGGCAAAGCATTTTTTTAAATAATAAAAAAGCACTAATTGCTAACACCAGCCAAGAGCCTATAAAATAGGAACCTTGGACACATCTAGCTGGAGGGCAGATTACAATCTGCCATACATATGAAGAGCCTCAAAATATTGATACCTCTGACCCATCTACACTCACTCTGCGGAATCTACCCTAAGAAATTATTCTAAATGCCTATGACACAATTTGTAAATGGGCATTCACTTTGCCAAGCCTCTCCTTGATTAAAATTTTATAAAAGACCAAGTTTGGTTGCCATTTCCCTACTGCACCTTTCACCTCTTCATTATCCCCCTTCCCTTCTCTCGAGTTCCCAGAGTCTTCCATTTCCTATCCCTTTGCTGCCCAACCCCACCCCCACTTCCTAAGGCATGAACTACAGACTAGGAGAGGTATTAGACAGAGAAGAAGACAGACCTGGCTAGCCTCTATAAAATTATACCCAGTGCTCTATTCCCACAATAGCTACTCTGTCTACTCATCTCCAAGTCCTGCTGATACTGAGCCTTCCCAGGCTCATGCTTGCCATGTAAAAAGGAAAGAAACCATTGATGAAAAACCGTGGATATGAAAATCATTTCCAAGAAGCAGGGACTAAAGCAGGCGGGGGGCAATCAGTTATACACACACACAAAGTCCCTCAACATAGTTTCACCCTGAGCGTTAAAATCAGGCCTACTGGCATCTTACCTAATTGCCTTATCCATTTGTGCAGACCATCGTTTCCAGAATTACTTTCTTGATTGAGTATATGTGTGCTGCCTTTGGCATTCTTCGTCCCTACTAAGATTTAAGAAGATTGAAAAAGTGGGATGTAATCTGAGGTTGGCCTTTGGGTTTTAGCAAAAAGGAAGAGAGCCAAACGTTTAAAGCAACTCAAGAAAAAATAAAAATTTACTTCTATAGCCAGAAGCCTAAAATTCACTATGGAGGTATACTGGTAGACAAGGTGGAGGGTACTGGGTTGTTTGGCATCTCTCTACACTAACCCACACTTAGTGTTTGCATGGTTCAGAGCAAGGGTACCAATAGAGACCCAGCTCACAGGACATCCATTTCCCCATCTTGTTCCTACTAGCGATCCCATGATGAAGGACCTCACAAGCATATCCTCGGTATGCTTCAATCCTCAGTATGGTGCAATCCAGAAATCCAAGCTCCGTCCACATACCCTTGAAAGAACTGTCCTTCGTCCTCAGAGAAGTCTTAGAAAAAGGCGCACAAAATCACTAGAGGGGATCTGCGGCCAGTCGATACCAGACTGTGGGTAGAATATGGTCAACAATAGGAAAGCAGGTTTTATTTTTTTAATTTATTTTTTTTAAAGATATTTATTTATTTGACAGAGAGAGATCATAAGTAGTCAGAGAGAGAGGGGGAAGCAGGCTCCCCGCCGAGCAGAAAGCCCGATGCAAGACTCGATCCCAGGACCCTGAGCTCATGACCCGACCCCACTAAGCCACCCAGGCACCCCGGAAAGCAGATTTTAAATAGACATGTTCCCTTGGCCCCCAAGGCACTCCACTCCCCATCAGGACTGAAGCAGTCAGAACAAGACTAGAGGGGTTTCCACTAAAGCACTGAGCCTATGGCAAAAGTCACAACTGTCTAGGTCTAAGATGGTCTTTGGTCTGTTAAACATTCATTCATTCTGAGTTCTAAAGAAAAAAACTAAGCCCTCCCCTCGTCGTAATGACCCATAGCTATGGATCCCGTTCCATTCTTTCCTTCTGACAGTGATGACAATATATTGGCAAGTTATTCAATATGGATCAATGTCCTAATTATGGTTTGGTTCTTGAAGGTTTAGCTGGGTTTTCTTGCATATGAAAATAAGACGATTGGGGCGCCTGGGTGGCTCAGTGGGTTAAAGCCTCTGCCTTCGGCTCGGGTCGTGATCCCAGGGTCCTGGGATCGAGCCCCACATCGGGCTCTCTTCTTGGCGGGGAGCCTGCTTCCGCCCCCCCCACCCTGCCTACTTGTGATCTCTGTCTGTCAAATAAATAAATTTAAAAAAAAAAAAAGAAAAAGAAAATAAGACGATTATCATTCCACCTGTAACAATCTGGCCAAGCTAATAAAAGAAGAGAAGGAATCATTGCCCTTAACCCATGTGCCAGATGCCAGGAAAAAAGCTGGGCAGAAGGTGGGGAGGGAAGCAGCAACCTCACTATCATTATTTGTTAGAGATAAGTGTCTATACTGGGGACATTACTGTTAAGTGGAAATCACAGCCACATGTTTTCTAGGCTTTGAGGACCCTATATGCTTCACAGCATAGTCAGTGAAAACATTGATACTCACATCCAGAAAATACGATACGAAAGATTGAGCACACGTCCCTCTGATATAGAGGTGTATTCCATTACTCCCAATAAATGTGCTAAATTGCTGAACTGGGAGGTCTGCCAGTTCCCAGATAGCTTGGACGTATGTGATGCTCCCTGGGCCACAAATTTCTCCTGCCTCTGCTACACTTCTCTCCCACAAGTAGAGCTATGGCATGATAGAGATTAAAATAAGCAGAGTTCCTTTACTGTGTGTTGAGAGCCACTGACACGCAGCAAATAAATGGTGGCCAAACTGAATCCACGAGCTAGACCATCTTTCTCTTGATAACTGATCTCTTATTTTATTTCTTAATAATAATCCATACACCCAGCCATTTTTTTTAATATTACCAACCATGACCACTCTATCTTTGAACCTAATTTTTACACTTAATGTGGCTCTGGAGAAAAAGCCCTTTCTGCCAGCCAGCCCAAGCCTCCTTGCCTTTAATTCATCATGCAGCTCTGCACTTAAAGTTCAAATGTGAGGCTGAATTTCCAAGTATTGTTCTGTTTCCATGCTCAGAGCAGGCGGCGAGGGCTGGGTTTGCATGGCGGTCACCCGCTTGCTGCAGGGGCTTGTGAAATGTAATCAGGGAGTAATGTTGTGTGCCCGCCCTGTGAGGTCCCTAGATAGGCCAGGTGCTACATAAATACAAGGCACGAGAACATTCTGACCTGCGGTGGCAGACGGTGCTTTGATACATCCTCACCGCACTACATTGTGACAGGCCTCTGCAAAAAAACACAAAACAATCAGCAGCTCAGCTTATCTCGCTGTGTAAACCTCAGTGGGAGCCGGTCATACCTGTACTGCAAGCTGACTTCCATAGAAGCCATGATTATCTCCATCTCTTATTAATTTCCTTTTCACAACCGAAAATATGCAGCCCCCAATACTGCTCCGCGTTCAACAGGTCCTGATAAGCTTCAAATGATCTATAAACTCTCTTCTGTGCTTTTTCTGAGCAAATGAACACTTAAGGAGAAGACACAATTGCTAGTCATATTCTACCACAGATTAGCTCTTATTCGTTCAGAAGAGGATTCTTGGTTGTGTTCACTTTAAATACAGAGGTATTCGGAGTTCTCCGTGAGAACAGAATATGTAAAGCAGAAGCATCCGAGTGACCTAGCGAAGGATTATATTCCTCACCTACATAATAGCTAGGAGATAGGATCTAGATGCAACTCCAGTCAATATTGAATCTGTAATAACAGAAACACCATAACAGTATCTGCTATAAATGAAATTTCAGATGATAGTGGTACATGACCAAGTTATTTTTATTTATTCATCTTAAAGCCATGTGAATTTGTTAAGGGCAAGACTCCTGGCTTGTTCATGTTTGCAAAAAAATGTACTAGACTAGGCCTTTACTACGTGTTGACTAATAGCAACAGAATCTGCTTTGGAGCCCATCACTGTCTTCATCAACTACCTTGGCAAGGAAGAGAGAGCGAGTTAATGCTTTGGCCAGCATTTCAGAGTAACCCAAAATAGAGCCAGCTTTGGGATCAGCATTCCAATCAAGCTTTTGACTGTGGGAAGGTTAAGAACGGGATCTAGAACAAAACCTATATTGCACTCCTCATGCACTGCTTCTGCTTTTCACATACACAAGTACACACGGACAGACTTTTAAACACAAGCGCCTATTCCATCTGGAGATTGCAAGTAAAGTCGCATCTGAAACCAGAACACCAGGGAAAATGAGCTCCACAGTCCGTGGACGGTAGAGTTATCAGCTGCTCTAATTCAAAGGTAAATGTGAACATGTGAGCCCACAGAATTATCGCCCAATTTCAATAACCAGATAGTCCCCTTTTCAAGAAGAGATGGGAATATGAGCATTAACATAGATGGAAAACCTCCCGGGAGGCATTTTGGTGGCATGCCATGAGGTTTAGCAATGGTAGGTATATTATTTTTCCTTGGGACCCTAGTAACCCCCATATAAAAATGTGCCCTTCTCCAAGTCCCCTCTATTTAAAATGTTAGCTCCCCTCACAGAGCAAAGCTTTGAGGTGAAAATCTAATTATCTTCACCTTCTTTTAAATGAATGAATTTCATAATAAATGATTCCAAGAGCAGATGCAACATGACTGAACAGCTGCATTTCCCAGAATGTTGTCCTGACAACAAGTTCAATGCTCGTTCCTCCTTTAATCAGAAATCTGACCACCAGATAAATGTGTTAGATTTCAACATCACCCTTCATTGATTAAACTTTGCCCAACGTAGAAAATTAAATGGAGAGAAAAGGGAAAAATAAGATTGGTTTTACTTTGTTTTCAGCTGAAGTATCTTATTTGTCAAATTACTTTGAATAAATAAAAATATACATGTTATAGTTTGGATTTCATCTGAAATATAGAAAGTTTATTTGTAGTCAAAATAGATTTGAGTTCCTGGGTTCCATTGGCTTACATTCATTAGATTGGTAATTGTTACTTGCTGTGCAGGTGATCAGATAATTATTGCTAAGGAAGATAACACAGGTGAAAAAGAACTGATTGAGTATTTAACCAATGACAGTATAAATCATTAACTGCAGGAGTTACATTCACCTGCACATTAGATTTTATGAAAGCTGTGTTTATTTAGGGTGGCTAGTGGGAGAAAAAGGTACACATCTCTGCTAAAATAGAACGACAGAAATAACCCTGGGTTTTAAAGATTCAAGAATGGAGCCATATAAAGATTAAGTGACTTTTTTCAGAATCACATCACCAGTTAATAAACTGGCAGGACTAGGATCTAGTCTTCTAATGTTAAACCAGGTCAAGGGGTTTATCCAAGGAATGTACTTTCAGTAAATATTCTTGGAATGAATGAATGAAACACAGTAACTCCCAAATAAACTCTTGCCCCACCATTGGAGATTTATATCTTAGTCTCCTAAATAATAGAAATTACCACCTACACCAAATAATCAATACATATATGATGATAGATTGGTAGGACAGATGATAAAAAGGTTCAGGGAGATAAGATTCCTTAATCTCTAAAATTTGGGAAATTGTATTATTTTCCCCATTTAGGAAAAAAAAAATTTGCTCTCTTTGAATATTTCCAGGTGATCAGGAGCAAATACTCTAGGCAAGGATAATACCTGAGTAGTATTTAGCCATATGTGTATGTAAAATGTTTCTAATTATCCAATCCTGTTTATCCATTGACAATGAGTTTCAAAGGAAAAATTCCTCGTGGATTTCCTTGCTTTCTTACAGAAACTCCAGAGGCCTCTATTCCAGTGGTCCCTTGAGGGAAGAAAATTATACCTCAAGGAAGGAGAGCAACAGACACAGAGGAGAGACCCAGACTCTTCACACATTCAGATCACTTTATGATGAAACAATAAGAATAAAGACCATTGACCTAGGGCTTTTCAACTCTTCCATCCATTTACCTTCCTTCTTCTCTTCTTCCTTCTTTCCATTCATTTTTTTAAGCAGCAAATCACATTTTAAAAACACAATGAGGGCGCCAGGGTGGCTCAGTTGTTTTGAGCCACTGCCTTCGGCTCAGGTCCATGATCCCAGAATCCCGGGATCGAATCCCGCATCAGGCTCCCAGCTCCGCAGGGAGTCTGCTTCTCCCTCTGACTTTCTCCCCGTCATGCTCTCTCTCTCTCTCTCTCTCAAATAAATAAATAGAATCTTAAAAAAAAAACAAACGCACTGAAACTGTAGTTATCCACTGAATCAGTGGCATTCCATATCATTAGGAGAGGCCAGATGCTGCTGGATTTCAAGGAAGGCAATTTTTACATGGAGGGTTTTGAAATTCATGGCAGAGTTAACAGCTTAAAAGACAAAGTTTTTCTATTTCAAGAGGAAGGGTTTTTGAAAGAAGAAAGCATTTATTGAAACGGCAGTGTTGATAAAAATAAGAGCATTAATTTTATACTATATACAATAAGGTTAGAAAAAATGCCAGATTACGTAGGAGCCCTTTCCCACTCTTACAAAGAGATATATTTCAACCAGCTGGGAGCAGGAAAGGAGAGTGGAGGGGATAACAACAGACAGCTGTTGGTGGGGATCCCTGTAAAGGAAACCTAGATAGGAGTAGGGGATCTGAGAGCTGGAGAAAAATATGTCCCCCTTCTCAGACCCCTATGAGGAGTGCCAGGGAGCCTTAGAGAGAAGCCCCCCTTTCCAGCATGGGACCAGAACCATGAGAAGAAATGGGGGCAGGTCAGGTATAGGCAGAGAGGATCTGAGAGAGCCCTGCCTGGAGGCTCCACAGCCCAGGGGGTAACAGAACAAATCTGAAAATTTCCAGTGACTCCCCTAAATGAGAACACAAAAGGCTGAGGCAATGAACCAGACATGTCATTAAAGCTGTGATTAGAGCATGCTGTTGTACATGCTGGGAGGTCCTTGAGCTAGTGGTTATGGCAGGTGAGGGACAAGAGCAGCAAGAGAGACACTGATGACTCAAGTTGAAAACTTATGTCCACACAGAAACTTGCACACGGATGTTCATAGCTTTCTTAACTGCCAAAACTTGGAAGCAACCAATATGTCCTTCGGTAAGTAAATAAACAAACTGTGGTATATCTAGATATTTACTCAGAACTAAAAAACAATGAGCTATCAAGCTATGACATGACATGGTGGAAGCTTGGATTCATATTACTAAATGAAAGAAGCCAATCTGAGAAGGCTACTTACTATGTGATTTTAACTCTCTGACATCCTGGAAAAGGAAAAACTATGGAGACAGCCAAAAGACCAATGGTTGCCAGGGGTTGAGGAGGAAGAGGGATGAATAGGTGAAATATAGCAGCAAAAACACTATGTATGACACCATAATGATGGATATGTGTCATCATGCATTTGTCCAAACCCACAGAATATACAACAAGAGTGAACCCTAAGGCAGACTAAGGACTTTGGGGGACTATGATGTGTCAGTGTTGGATCCTCAACTGCAACAGATTCCACACTCTGCTGGGAGATGTTGACAATGGGGAAGGCTATACTTGTGTAAGGGCTGGGGGGGTACATGGGAAATCTCTATACTTTCCCTTCAGTTTTGCTGTGAACTTAAAACTGCTCTATAAAATGAAATCTTTTTTTTAATTTTTTATAAACATATATTATTAGCCCCAGGGGTACAGGTCTGTGAATCGCCAGGTTTACACACTTCACAGCACTCACCATAGCACACACCCTCCCCAATGTCCATAACCCCACCACCCTCTCCCTACCCCTTTCCCCCCCAGTCACCCTCAGTTTGTTTTGTTACAGTAAGAGTCTGATGGTTTGTCTCCCTCCCGATCCCATCTTGTTTGATTTATTCTTCTCCTACTCCCCAAATGCCCCATGTTGCATCTCCACTTCCTCATATCAGGGAGATCACATGATAGTTGTCGTTCTCCAACTGACTCACTTCGCTAAGCATAATACCCTCTAGTTCCATCCACGTCACCGCAAATGGCAAGATTTCATTTCTTTTGATGGCTGCATAGTATTCCATTGTGTATATATACCACATCTTCTTTATCCATTCATCTGTTGATGGACATCTAGGTTCTTTCCATAGTTTGGCTATTGTGGACATTGCTGCTATAAACATTCGGGTGCACGTGCCCCTTCGGATCACTACGTTTGTATCTTTAGGGTAAATA